>JAYMTA010002498.1:0-16400 GCA_036897625.1 Pelargonium cotyledonis | reverse complement strand
TATATATATATATTTATATCGAGTATTCTGAGTCAAAGATTAATTGACTTAAGCAAAATCATAAATGAGATTATGACACCTCATTAAAATTCATCAATCCGGACGGGACGCTTCACTCCCACAAATTCACTCGGATGAGTATAGATTAAATTAAATGAGGTGTAATCACCTCACTGGTTTGACTTAAGCAAAATTGTCAATCGCGCTCTCCAAAAAAAAAAAAAGTCAATCGTAGTTATTCAAACGAAGACATATAGATACAGTTGGGAACATTGATTAGTAAGGGAATCGAATTACATTCAATGAAGGCTAGAAGATAAGAGCGAACAAAGGAGAAAGAGAAAGAGGTAGGTTAGGTTTTATACATGTTATTTGAGATGTAGAAACTAATGACAATTATGCATGCACGGCCATTAGGTGCATGCGCATATATATATACACACACCCATAATATTAGCAAGCCACAGCCATAGAGTTATGATGTCGATGCAAGGTCACGTCAATGGGGTTCATGGCCAAACTAATATTACCTAAATTTTGCAGATGTCTGCAAGTAAAACACATACGTCAATACTCTTCCAGAAACATACTGCTTTGATTTAATTCTATGTTCTTGTTTCCCTACTGTGTTTAGTGATTTTGTCTCTTAAAAAACACAAACTATGAGATGAAAATATTGTTACAAAATTTAAGGTAGGCACTAAACTAGCCCCAAAAGTAGCTCTCTACCTCTTTTTTCACTAAAACTGTCACATTCACAATTCGGCCATGGATTCTAGGTCTCCTGATGAACTGTCTATTTCAGATCTCGGTGATTCTTTAGTTGGTGCTGAAGGCTCTTCTTCAAGTACCTCACCCAAGATTTTTGCAGTAAATCTTCTTGCTTCGTAGTCCAGATCCGGCCACTCAGAGACTATTCTTCTGGCACCCTGATGGAATGCCAATAGAAGTTTCAGATATAGAAATTGTAAAACAAAATAAACAAAATATAATAATTATTATTATTATGCCGAGCAATGTGGGCCACGGGCAATTTTTCGTCAATTCTGACGTGTCTCACCACTTAGTGAGAAAGGATAGGGCCGATAAAAAGTTGTAAAATACAAACACGTGATTTGTTTTTGGCCTGACCCGCATCAGCTTGCGGCCCCTATTGCTAGGTCTAATAATAATGATAATGATGCGGGAATTTCCAGGAGGGGAGACAGAAATGAGATGAAGGTTTACCTGAAGTTTGGGTTCCTTTGTCATGGGATTATTGCAAAGATCAATGGTTTTTGCCTTGGATTTAGTGGCATTACCACACCATGACTCACACCATAGCCATTCTTGAGGTAGAGAAAAGATGGGAACCGTGTGTTGCGCATAATTTGGAAGATCCTAAAATATTAACACATGAATCAATGAAGAAGCAAATGTTTAGTTTTTTAACAAAACATGAGTAAATACTATACCAGATTGTACACAAAAGAGAACAATGAGAGATGCTCCGCATTGTAAGTTCAATAACTTGCCTGATCAAGATTGGAAAGACTATTTGGATCTTTGCTAAGGGTTTCATAGAAAACTCTAAGATTATCCCCAGCTGCAGTTGCTCTGAATTTCTTTAAGTCAACAACATATAAAGCACTGCACGAAGTATAGAAAGTGTCAACCTTACATCTCTTTCTTAAATAAGTTCACTAGCTTAAAAACTTACCTTATATGGTATGGTCTTCCCCGTAAATGTTCTCTCCAAAAACCCTGGTATACACAATAAAAAAAAAGATAAATAAAGCAACCAATGACGCTCTAATTTAAGAAAAAACAAAAACAAAAAGTGGGGGAGGAGGAGTCTGTTCAATAGTATTTACTTGTCTCCAAAATCGATATCCATCCATTTCTTTGTTATTGTCACAAAATGGAGTATATGCAAGAGGTCTCCCTTTCAAATCCATATCATAGAGTTCTCCCATATCTGCCCTGACAATTTGATCAGCATCAACAAATATGACCTGCAGATAATGGTAGGATATTAAAGCATATATCTAGTTGGATATGGTGAAAGACGAATAACGAAAAAATTGCTAAATAACAGAATGCAGAAATATGAAATGCCAATACCTTTTCCAAAGAGAGGGGAAATATAACATCAAGGAATAAAATTTTGTATGCCCAAATAATTCGCTGCTTTTCCTTCTGCTTATGTAACCAAGTTGGCCACTTGTAGGTGACAAGCTCATACTCAAACCCATACTCTTTTGCCATACGTGGAATCACATCCTGTGAATCGATGACCAGAAGATGAAAAAGTAAGGATATCTTACTAACTATCAAGAGTTTATTCAAAAAATTGAAATAAACAATTTAGATATGGTATTGACCTTAAACTGAGGAGAGAGGTAGTTCTTTATGAACCAGAATTTAACTGGACGCTGGGTGTTCTTCAGAACACTTAGAATCATGATTTTCAGAAAACGTTCATATCTGCCAAAATACACATCATTGAATGTCAGAAATTTAGAAATAAACCATGATTTCTATTTGTTTGTGTGCATAACTTCAGAAGGGAGCTCAGATAAGAAGAGAGAAAAGGGACAAACTTACAGGTGTCCAGAAGCAATAGAAAATATATTGATGGTTTTTCCATACCGCTTAGCCATTTTGTGCTCCTAAGGAAAAGAAGAAGATTTTGTAAATGTATCTGGAAATCCAGGTAGAAAATAATATAACGAAAATAGACCTTGTTTAAAAATCCAAGGAAATATAACATTACAGATTTGATAATCTGAGAATAGAGCAGTTGATACATGCAAAATTGGAATACAACTTACATCCCCTAACGGAGTTACTATTCAAACCAAAATAACACGCAATGATGAGCATGACATTCACATAAAACAACTAAGGTTTTGATATAAATTAATAAGAAATCATACTACTTCATAATTTGTTGTTTGTTGGTATGGTGGGTATGTGTTTGCAAAACATGTAACACAGTATTAAGAAGCAAAAACATACATGTTACACTGTAGATCCATGGAATTCACCAAATTATTCTTAAGCTAATTGATAGGTATACAATACAAAACAAAACCGAAGACAACATATATGTTGTGAATTAGAATTTTCAGTGAAAAACAAAGGTTTGGGGGAAATTAAACTATGAGTAGATGACTCTACTTAAGATAGGTTAGGTAGGGGATAATACCAGTGATGCAATTTCACTTTTTGAGTGATCATTGCCAACAATTAAACCAGAAGCCCATTTTAAAAAATTAGAGTTCCAGCCACCATGATTTCCCTGTAGCAATTCAGGAAAAAGCATTTGTAAGCATCTACAAGTTAAAATCCTCTGAAAATCCTTGTTAAGCATCATATATATCAGAAACTTTTCATGTGATGATATGAACACTCACTTTCTTTTCTTGAGAATTGTCATCGTCATCATCAGGAACTAATAAGGCTTCATGCTCTTTGCCCTTTTTCTTCACTGCTTCCAAGTGAACTACTTTACCCCGCAAATCATTTATGGTGATACGTTTTGACAGTGGGTTATTTTGACTACTATCGCCATCTTCCTTCAGAATGTAAAGCTCGGAACTTCTACCTGGTGCAAGTTGTAGATACCAGACCCCTGGAGAGACTTTCATTTGCCAATATCCCAAATTGGCCATCACGGAAGTATCAACCATGTGTGGTTTAGTCTTAGTTCCAAGAATCAGCTGAAGGCCTCGGGGCGGATCGTGATCTTTCTCAGAACAATGACCTGATCACAATCAAGTATAAATGCAAAATGACATTGGAAAATCTTATTACTTTCATTATTCAGTCATGCTAAAAATTACATGGAATTGAATGCGCAGCTATTCAGTTTAGAGGTGAAGAAACATGTGTTACCACATACCAGTAAGTACAAGAGCTTCAAGTTCAAACACAGCCTGTAAAGTCCTTGTATCACCCAAGTTCTCGAGCAAAATATTATCCAGGTCATGCCTAAAATATTTTGAACCAAAGAAAGAACGTAACATGAATAAATCTTGTGCATGTTGCACTCAGTTAACAATATGAGGATAATTCAAAACATGCGTCAAGGAAGAATCATACACAGCAATAACAGGCTCAACAAGCCAAGGCTCTGGAACATCAAGATTCATGGTAAGAGTTTTGGATAATGGCATGTTTGCAAAAAAAGCTTTAGGGCCATTTACTGCGTAGTCAGTACTGCTGAAATCATCCTGCAAACAGAATTGCGCAACTAATAAACCAGGCATGACAACTCAAATCTCTAACTTCTATATAACTAAATGTCTTTATCATACCATTGTTGGAATTACATATCTGTAGTAACTTTTTAGAGGAAGATCGACAAGAGAACTCTGCAGGAAGATTGAAAAACAACGTTAAGCCCCTCAAAGGTAGGTATAGTTTCAGTAAATGATCTAAGAGTAAATATAGAACCTAGTTCCACGATACCAATTGCAGTCAACGTAACACAATACACAATCCTCAAAATGCCTTCTGATTACCATAATTTTTTGATACATTTGTGAAAAGTTATCTTTTTTTTTTACTGTTACACCTGTCAATACATGAATTTTACTGTGACCTAGTTATTATGTAACTGATGAACCAAACATTGAAGGTATATATATGAAAGGGAACTTGTTCAAGGGGAGGTTAAACTACTACATTTGAATGAGAGCAACAGATTTGGCAGACTGTGTGCCCTTTAATTGAGTTACCTTTTAATACTATGTTGACATATTTTGAGGTCATCGCTCAAACTATCACAACCACATTCATTTTATGAATTGCCATCCTTGGAAGCATAGTGAAATGCAATTTTATGTCATCATACCGTAGTATATTCGAAATTTTCAGATTTCGGATAGTTTTAAGGTATGATTGAACCACTTACTTTATCTTGTTTCACGTAACAAATATATGGATTGGACTTTATGGTAAATTTAAAAGTAACTGTATAAAATCTACTTATTATGTCTCGGAGATAATAAGTACATCAAGTTTTAGGAGAAACTTTTAAAATCGACTGTTTCCATTATCCCAATTGAAAATATACCAGGAACCCATTTATGAAAAATATCTTACCAGTGGATTTAATACAATCCTCAAGCTTGGTTGAACGCATTTTCCAAGAACACGAAGAAGCGAAGCAAATTTCTGACCCGAAGGACTTAGAGGATCAACAACCGCATCAATATGAATGCTAGAATTTTCATTATCTAGAGCAATGGCACTGTATAGGAGAGGAAAAAGATAACAATATTGGAAAATTTTCAGTTATAGGAAGGTCGACATTGAAGTCCACATACATACTGAAAACATAACATTTCTTGTCGTTGTAATATAACACGAATAAAGAGTATTCTATACCTATATTTTGCATTCAGAATCTCAAAACGTGCACTTTCAGAGCTCCGATCCCTTGTAGCCATTGTCGACGAGACGTACATAATAGTATCACTAAAAAATTTGCTGCAAGTAGCATATACACAGTCATCATTAATCCTTATAAGATTCTTAAATAACATTCCCTTAATTCTGAACAGACCCTAACAAGTGGAAGATTCCTATATTTTCACATAAACTATAGTATAAATAATGGCTAATACTGTTCCATATCCTCTAACTCCAAATACACATATTCAAGTCACAAATAAAGATTCTTGAGAAGAAAAAGTAGGATTCAGGTTTGTTCCCCACAACTTAAACCTCAGATGGTGCAATTTGATATTGTACTCTTCTAACAAATTAGCATATATCAAAGGATTCTTTCACCAATTTTCTGTACAACTGGCTGGGGTTATTCATGGTTAAGCTTCAAAATTATAGAGTGAACAAAATTGAAGAGGACACCTAAAGACAAGTGGTCAAACTCATTCCATTAAGTAATAGAGCACATCATAATTTATTTTAGTTTTGGATGGCCTTTAAACTTCAATTCCATGAGAATTATGAAGAAGTAGGAAGCTTGAGAGAGAGAGAGAGAGTTTAATCAAGTAAAATAAAATGTCCAGTACAACGAAGCTCATAACAAACTAACCTTGTTAGCATGTCAGGATCTCTGCCCTCCCAGTCCACTTGTTCAATAATTTCCACAATATACTTTATTCTATGCTTAAACTCCACTGACTCTAGAAGATGCAGATCATGACTCATAAAGGTGTTTTCATCAATAGGGTATGTCACCTGTCAAAATCAAAATTCAGGTATTGCACAGTTGTATACAGAAATTGATTATTTACGAAATAATTTATAATTTTCTAATTTCAGGAAAGAGGAATTTCATTATGTACAGTTGAATGGGCCCTTTCAAGATTCTATAGATATAAATTTAAAATTAAAATGACCCTAAAACAAACAGAAAAATTTATGAATAAAGAACTCAATGAGACTCACCCTTCCATTGGTAATGACTGTATTCAGACCAGATTCAGGCCCAAGTAGACCATACAAAAACTGAGTGACCTGCATACGATTGCAAACTATTAAAAAAACAAAACTTTCTAGTGAAGTACTATATACGAAAATGTCAACATTGATCCACTCAGCCAACACCTCTCCAAACTCACGCATACAATTCTGGGGAACTCGTGAAAGTCAAACATAATACAGAAAGAAATAGGAAACAGAAGGAAGATACTAAGAAAAACATGGCCTAACATCTCTGAATTACATGGAAGTGTCCAGAAACACAGAAGCTACAAATATACCTTCTTCATATGCTTTTTCAGTTGGTTAAAAGATAACTCTGAAAGTGTAGATTTATAGGCCTTGGATGGTATTCCATTTGCATCGGCAAGCTCAGATACCTTATCTATAAATACTTGAGCATTCTCAGTAGCTAAGGCAGTAGACGCAAGCAAGTACTTTTGCTCATAGAATGCACATAGTTGATCTAAAAAGTATAGTACTTTTTCCTTGTGACTGCATGACAGCATAGAGGTAGGAAACAAGTAATAAACAATATGGATGTAAGTAATACAGTCATTCAGATGCATAAACCATCAGTACACTAAACTTTTCAAAATTACCAAACCTGTATGAGTATGCACTGATTTCAAAAGCGTTCACAAAAAGAAGACTAGCCAAATCAGCATCTTCATTGGCACCAAAGAGCACACCCAATCGAGCATCTTTGGACCCTCCTATCTGCATTAGAATATAAAATAAGGAAATATGATGATGATCACAAGGTTAACAATACAGCAGCATGTATTTAAACAAAACAAAACAACAATGAGATTTAAATGAGTGCAAAGAATAACCAGGTATCGTATGCCTTCACGAAGCAACTTCATCCCTCTCTTTGATGCAATATCAACAACAAGAATATGAGTCACAGGCTTCAAATCGTCTATAGCTGGAATCATTTGGAGAAAGAACAAGATGACAGGAGTCAAGGACTCAAGCACAAAGCAAGATTATAACCAATCTATTGATTTTAACTTAGAATTCTTCTTACTTTTAGGAGAATGCAAGTAATTGATATCATCCATTACAGAATCCCCTCCAAGAATGGAGGTTGACAGAGATACTACCCTTGGTTTGACCTTCTTGCTACCAATAATCTGCCTCAACACATAGCACTAAATGTTCAGCTGTGGAATAAATATTAACATACATACACTTCCAGACTAGCATAATTTAACTAGAGCAGAAAAGAACATTTCAAATAAATATTTCAGATGTATCCTGACCTTTGGATTATAGCGGCTGATACCGCTTTCAGAAAGGAATTTGTCCAGTACATCAGTGTGAGAATTTATATGGCCATAATAGACCTGTTCCTGTATTCTGGGAAGCTCTTCGTTCATAGCGTTCATAAGAGATTCCTGATCAAAGTGAATGCAGGTATATCATTTTTGAAGAAACATCTAAACCAAAAGAAAGAATAAAATGGCACAAAATGAAATGCAATTGAATAGATAAAAGCGACTGTAAAGCTAACATGTCAGGGAAACTAGTACAGTATATATTTCAGTATTTTTAATGGCTAACATTGTTCAAGCAAGCTAAATGTTTTGCCTCCAAAGCAACATGCAGAGGAATTATACTTACATGGCCTACCATGAGACATAAACAGAGGTTGCAAGGATTCATGATGCAAAACACTTCTCATAAATTCACATGCATAACCATTTAACTGGACAATTATTTCACAAGTTCTAGAAGAACAAAATTGTCAGGCTAAAAATGAGGATACTCATCTCAATCACAAAGAAAGAGGAACTTTCAAACAATACCTCATTAGAATCAAAGACAAGTCCATTCATCAACAGGCAACATTCCAGATTAGCCAAACCCAACTTAAAAACAAACATGGTGCTCTCTTGAGATTGTTCCCTAAAAGTTTGCTCTTTCTCCAGCTTTAGTAGTGTATCATGAGGTGGAGTTTTGACTTTTGGTCTGCAAAAATAGGTAAATATCTACAGTCACTTAGATCCAATAAAGATAAATAAAATAATGCATTCCAAGTACTTAAGAGCACACATACATAATGATCATCGAAATCAACCATAAAATTTCTTTCGAAACTTACAATACTGTTTCTACAAATGCTCCTTCAACATGCTCCATATCAAGAGCTTCATCTGCAGAGCCATCTGGCTCAGTTCGTAGCCTATTGACCTGCCACATGAACATAATTATTCTCATTAAGTTGTAAGAACGCTCATCAACTGATGTTGCACAACTAACCTGAGTGTCATTGACAATACAGTTTTGCGAAAAAGTTCCAGGCCCTTTTACCTTGAAATTTCCATTGTAGTTCAGTTTGAATATTTATACTGATATAGAGTATGTGAACTTTTGGATTCCTTGATATATTTAAACTTAGAAAATATAATATGACAGAAAAATAATTGTTTTCTTCTACTTAATGCAATTACTATTTGTCGGAAGACAGAGAACAATGTGACAACAGAGCAGCCCCAAAGTAACCAAAAAGAAAGGGAGTATACATTGCTCAAAAACTGGAAAGCACTACGAATCCCATGATTTTCCTTGATGTAAACGAAGAGGCGTATTATCTGCAAAACAAGGAGTTAACAACAATATCAGTGAAACAACTCTGCTACTGATATTTGGAGGCATGTGAAGAGTGGTGCTAGATGATTTAAACTAAAATCCCCTTTGACAAGCAGAAACCAAATACAGTAAAAAGGCTGACAGTAGCATTATTCTATAAATTAAAATTTTAAAAAAAACAAACGTGAAAAGAAAACCTACCAAACTGGATATATCCTCATTTTGATGTTCATTCTCCACGCCAAATGAATGGAGGTCACCGCCATTCATTTCTAACTTCTTGATTAACTCTGAGGAGTATAGTATCACTCCAAACCTCATAGGGTAATTATTCTCATACAAAGATGTAATCATGTCAACAGACTGCGAGATTACAATAACGACGATCATGAACAAATTTAGACAGCAACAAATTGTAATCAAAATCAACTTATGTGGCAGGTAGCTGTAAAACTTACCTCAAGACCACAAATGGTGCCTGGATCAAGGACAACAACCGCATGAAACAGGTTCTTGCGAATGTAACGTAATTGACCAGGGAAGACTGGCATCAAAATCTACAGAAAACAGATTTTTAAAAACCTGTATTCCAGAGAGGTGGTACTTATAGAGCTGATACAAGCTTGATAATTAAAGACTCGTCAAAGAATTAATTTACCTCATTTAAGTTGTTCCGCCATCGTTTATACGTAGCATCTTCCTCTAAATTATTGAGATAATGAACATGAGTTGAACGAAAATCTACACGAAATGTATTGGCTTCGGCAGGAGGCAGAATTGATAACAGTTTCCGTACAGTGCTATCTGGAATCTGATAATAAAGGCTATGTTAATTTATTAATTAAGTTCAAGTAACTTCAAAGATAACAGCAGTATTCAGATTCTAGATGCAGAGTAGATTGAATATTGTTTAACTGAGAGCTTCTGAGTATAGACGAAAATCAAAAAATAACCAAACAGCAGTCACTTTGATGACATTATAGTGCAAATTTCTCAATGAAATATCCCATGAATATAGAAACGTGGTTCATCCCAAAATGATTTCAGGTACAACTCTCAAACTCAGAATCAAGGGATTGATTAGTACTGACACCAGTACACCACAATCCTCTATCTTGAACTATTTGGGACAAGTTACCATTTTGCTCAAGCAATCTTTTATTCTAACATCTTATAGATTAGATGTTATCAAATAGTGGCATCAAAAGAACCAAGAGAAAAGTCACAGTAGTTACTCTTTATGAATCCTTCCACCATTTGTTGGGCATCTAAGTAACCAAACTGTTTGAAGTGTGAAGAATTTTCACAATGTTAAAACAAATAGAGTCCTCATCCGCCAAGAAGACCTCAGAGGTAAGAACTAAGAAATCTGTTAGGATGCCAATTTTTAAATTTTGTAACTTTAGCTTCTTTTTTCCTTTTAATTTTTTAATTCGTACAAAAATGAGCACTTTGTGCCTAGTCAGCAAACTATCTAACAGAATGAAAACGAACAATTATCATCCAAAGTGTTCTGGCTTATGATGGATAGTTTAGCATAACCACCTTCAATTTTGAAAACTGATCAGCTAATGATAACTCCTGATGTACCATGTCAACCAACCTACAAAAAGAAAGGAATTTTTTGAAAAAAATCAGACAGAAGTAATTTACTTTTCGTATGGAATGCTTCCAGTATAAGCAAAATAAACAAACTTGACCAATACATGAGACTGGAGCACCTAAGCAAATGAAAATCTCAAGTATGAAATTGTCATAATGAGCAGAAAATAAGAGAGCTTAGATTAAGTGATGTAGAAAATGTAAAGCTAAAGTCTAGAGAATGATATGATTATCAACAGCAATCACACAGTTTAAGTTAAACAGGAAAACTTCAGCAAGAAAATGGAAAAAGAAATCATAGAGACCAAAAGCATTACTGATAAAGGTCAATATCTTCCATGTTGACTAAAGCGCCATTTAGAGCCATTAAGGACTTGCCAGGAGGGATCATTCTCTGATTTGAGAGTATCTCATCTTTGACAGAATCATTCAGCTGCAAAAGGTCAACATTTAAATAGCACAATCAGGATAACTTACGCTATAGCAGGATCAATATTTCATAAATGAATATAGCTGCTTTTTCAAACTTCATATCTGTAACATGATTTTCACCTTCATGCGAGATAATGAAGAAACCACGCTAGGAAAATTTTGGTTAATTTCCTGCATTGATTGCAATGGATCAGAGGCTTGAACAATCCTCTGGGCAGTTTGATGTCCCAAATCTGTAGAAAGAATGTTATTAGACATAACATATAATATAAACATAATCAAATTAAAATTTAGAATAATACCTTTTAGTTCCCACACATCTAGCGTATCAGATACTGTGGATGATAATAGATAATCCCTGAAAGCCATTACTTCAGATGTAAGCTCAGGTTTGCGTTCCTGCGAGTGAAGAGTGATACAAGTTCGCATTAACTCTATCAAGGGTAGGGGAATTTCATGTTCGGGAGGATAGGTCAAATAATATGACATAAGAAAAATGTAAGCACAGCAACAAAATAAAATTGTTTATGATTGTAGACATCAACAAGGTCACTTCTCCAGGTTCAGAATCCAAGTAAACAAAGATAATACTCTATACATCACAAACAGTGTAGTATCCATGAATATACCACTAACCATTCTAAAAAAAATGACCATAACAACAGTTTGTGATTGTATTCAAATGTAGATATGCAGATTATCTGTTCATATTATTATCTTTGCATATGGGCAGAAACATGTTTTATAACTTATACCATGATGCAACAATCTGAGAAAAACATGACTTAGAGGAACTAACCAGAATCTTTGAAAATATGAACCCTCTAACTTCTTGACTGAGATCTTCTGTCCGAGGATCTTCAAGAGTGACACCTGCAGCTCAAACTCACATTGTAAGGGAAGTACCGATAACTTATCAATTTGAAAAGCTTAAATATGAAATTGACATAATGAGACTGAAAACAGAGAAACTGAGTACAGGATATGCAACTTTCATCATCTCCTGAAAAGCCTTGGGTTATAACTTTAAATGGATATAACAGACCGGTAGCTTAAAATTTAAATAATCAACTTTTCTATACCACTATATAGAATACATCATCCCAACGGTACTGCTCACACTAGTAGAAGAGCATGTCAACTGATCGGCGGCAATTTTTTCAAGCAATAAGTAGAACATCTAAGCAGTCCGATAATGTTAACTTGAAGAAGAAGTATACTAGATGAAACATTATCAAATAATATGGTAAAAAGTAAAAACATAGAAGCCTAAGATAGACTAGCTAAGACCAATAGCATGACAAAGCTGTCAAATCCAGTTTGTCTTGTACAGTATCAATCTTATCTTTTAATGTTTGTAAACAAGTTAACATGGTGAAGAATGCTGGAGGTTTCAGCCCCTTGGAAAAGTATGAACATAAACTAAAGTATAAGTCCAACATTCTAACCTTTCTTTACTGTGCTGTCATCCATAGCCTTATATTCCATGTTCTTCAAAGCAAGTTCTACTCCATAACCACCCAAATTTAAAGAATCACTGATTCCAACGGCACCACAGTGACCAATTTTTGCTTCACAGCCAGAAGGCAATACAGATCTAACAACATACTTAACTTTTTCCTGCAAGTTATTTGGCAAATGTATTACCATTTATTATGCAAGAAAGAAATTTAACAAAACAAAGTCACCTAATGAGCAGGGGTTTAGTACTTCAGTTCAAACTCAAACAACGCCAGCATAGAAACCAGAATCGATGACTATTACAATTTGGGTTGCATAACTGAGTAACAAATAATACTTCAAGATGTAGGTTAAAAAACCATAATAAATAAAACCCTATTCTACCCATCAATTATGAAATAAATTAAACATGATAAGTTACTTGAGCACGATGGTCAGGATTTCCCCTGCCCTCTACCTAAATTTATATATTAACTGGAAACAGGAAGAAGCTGATGGAAGCTATTTTTGTTTTTTACAGAACAGAAAAATGTTATATTCTTTAGTACGAAGAATAAATGTCCTTATATGAGAGGAGAGACTGTCAAAGAGTCTATAATGGTAACCAGTAAGCATATATATATTCCATGTATTAGGTCTCTAAACTTAGCATGGTACATATCCAGCCATGGAAACAGTTGAACCATTTTTCGAAGCAACAAATAGAAAACTGGATTACTTAAACATCAAAGAGCAAGCTAAGATTTGATTATGATTTCTTAAAAAAGACTTGTGTAACAGCAGCAGTGAACCTTTTTGGCAGCTTCAATAAGAGTGACATGGAAGTCCCTAAAGCATTCAGTTCCAAGAGCACCATACAGAATAGCAACTGGACTACCAATACTTGAACCAAAGTAAATGTGATCAAAATCAAAAAGCTCAGGCTGTTGAAATGCATCCTTAGCACTGGCAACCATGAAACAAAAGTAAAATCAACATAGTAGTAGATGTATTTATTTAGTGATAATATAACAAATAATAACAAGAACAAGAATAAAAGAGTTATGACAAAATCAAATGTCCCAAAAAAATTTAAAACAATTACTACAAAATGAAAGGATGCTACTCACGGCTCAGTAGGGTTATGAAGCCACGCTTGCAATTCTGCAACATCAAAGAACAGTGCCCCACCTGTATCCACCCAACAGCATTTTCCATTGGCGCTTCTTGGGTTTACACCAACAAGCAAGGTGTCTGATTTTATGGTTTCCAAGGTCTCATTTGTTTCAGAACTGACTTCACCAGCATAGTTTGAGTTGCTTTCATCAGACAGAGGAAAAGACGAAAGAGACTCCTCTGCAAGTTGTCGGTAAAGCACCAATCTTGGGGATGCCGATCTAAGAAGGAGAGAGAGTTCAAAAACAGATGCTAATGGTTCACTTAGAAGATTGCGGCCTTGTTTCAAAATTTTCTTAACGCAATCCTTTGCTGAATAAGAAACAGCAACATCCTCCTCACTAAGAAGCCAAGCCTCAACAAAATCCCAGAAACCATCTTTCCATTCTTTAGATAGTAGTTCACTGTTATAAGAAATTGGAAATTATTACAGGCTAAAAGAAGATAGATGAAAAATTTAATAATGGCATTAGCAAGTAACAAATAAAGATCCCTTTGTTGTTTTTAATTCAACTAAAAAAACTCAATAATTTGGTTAATTACAAAAAAAAAAATGCTAAATGTCTTGCGATTGTATAAAAAGAATATACATCAGTGCATTCAATCATCCAAGTAGAAAAATGCATTTATCAAGGGTGACGCAAAGACAATTATTTCAAAGAGGACTAAGATCATATTGTTCTAGAAGCCACAATGACTAAAACTCAATAGAAACACCAGTACGGTCTTGATCTTAACACAGATGACAGCTCTTCTAGAGACACGTGTTTTTCTTTCTAAGCTTGGCAATTGCCACAGTAGATGGAGATACAAGCTCGAAATTCAAAATTTGCCAGAAGTTCAATTTGTCAGTATTAACGACTCCTTAATCCAATGGGTGGTTCATTAATGAGGTGCCGTCCTCTAATTGACTTGTTTCACTCTCGGCTATTAATAGCAAGCCTGGTACTCTTTTTCTCTACTTTATTTTGCTCCTTCAAAATGAAGTCCTAGTTCCCTATTCCCTACCAACAAAGTCAGCTAAAACTAAAACAAAGATAACTACACAAAAAAAAAAAACAATTTTTCACAGTATTCAAGTCTGAAACCAAACAAATGCTAGGTATTGCTTCAAATATTCTATGTAATAAATCCATTCAGTGATGCAAAGGGAAAAACTTCAACTAAACTGAGCATTCCAACAACGAAACAAAATCGAAACAACAAAACCCAAATTCAATCAGGACAATCAGTAAGAAACAATTGAACAAAACATCAGACAATGAAGCCAAAATCGAGAATCGAAGTAACTCACCTAGCTTCTAACAACACCGAAGTACCCGACCACTTGGCGCGAACCGCGACCTGGACGTTTTTAGGTCTCCGATTCTCTCCGCAAACTGAACCAATCCCACACAAGCTTACACAAACCAGAATGATGATTGCGACGGAAAACCCGGATCTACAACGGGTCACCATCTTGAAACCGAAGAACCGAAACGGGTCGGAAACTTCACGGAGCTGCGGGCAAGGAATCAACCATTCGAGAGCAAAAAATTGAAGAGCTTTTGAGTGTTTTTGGCGCTGAGATCTCTACTCACTGTCGGAGACGAAGACCTCTGTATCCCAAGGAAGAGACTGAGACTGGGACTTTTCACTAAATGCTCTCGCAAATGTATCGGAACTTATACGGCGTCGTTTCGTCGAAAGAAGTCGTTGTGGCTCTACACTGTGTCTGTGACCTTGGTGTTACGTCAACGGTTTTGGATTTTAAGTGACCACATCATAACATGATGTGGCATTCGGTGATTGGATATTCGGACAACCCTCAAGTATCCACGTGGCATCTTACTCACAAGTCACAACAATGAACTTCTACCCTCTCGTTAGTGCTTGTTTGGTGACATATAAACATCGTTTTTTTTTAAGAAGCCGAATCAATTTATTGATTCAAATCGGGCAACTCACAAAATTCGATCGTACATAAAATTGTAAACTCTAAATAATAAGTGAACTACTATATTCCCAGACCTATTAACATATGAGAACAAAATTCTCGCAAAACTCGATACTAGCTGAACGAACACGTTCTTCAACTATTATACCATAAACACTAACCATCTTGGATACTAACTTGAGATCCGAAATTACATGTTATGCATAACTTTACACAATAATTGCTTACCAACCCATTTGTTTGATCGACGACAAAGCTTCCCCGCGGCCATGGATGATGATCAGGCTTTTCCCTCCCACTTCCGGCACCCACCTTCCTTCACTATTCCGCAGAGCCCATCCCACACCAAAATCATTAGACCCGAAAGTGGCTCCATCAACATTAAGCGTAACCACTTTCACATCCGGCCTTGTCCGTTTAAAGGACAATCATAGTAAGTTATCCGATGAAAATAAAAATTACGGATTTAAACAAGACCCAAAAGTGGCTCCATCAACATTAAGTTTAACCACTCCCACATCTGACCTTGTCCACTTAAAGGACAATTACAGTAAGTTGTCCAGCGAAAAGAAAAATGATTTGAACTAGGCAAACTACTACATAAGACTTTTGAAGAGTTGATTCATGCAAAAGTTCAATGCCTCCAGTAAAATTTTTGGCTTTGTTTAAAGGGATGATGACTGAAAACTACCCTAAACTTGACACCATTTGTAGTTCACTATCTTGAACTTTGTTTTGTAATTTTTGACTACCCTGAATTATTTTTTTTTTTACTCCGTTA
>JAYMTA010002497.1:0-16402 GCA_036897625.1 Pelargonium cotyledonis | reverse complement strand
ATTGTTCTTAATGCTTGCAATTGTTTATGTGACAAATTCAATTGTATGATCTCAATGCATAGTAGTAACTCTGGCGAGAGCTACATGTGTGGATAGATGTTTGAGCTTAGGTGTGTTGTAGGGTAGTAGTATGCCCTATAAACCCTAATGGTCCATAAGGCTGAATGCTTTGCTAGTTTTATTGTTGCCCTATTGTAGTAGCATGCTTTAGGGATCAATTTTACTAAGTTGTAGGCAACTCTCTGGCGAGAATCTACATACCTAAGATTAGCCGAGTAATTCATATGCTAGTTAACCAAGTGAATTAGAGAATCATCTGAAGCATAGTAGCAATTCACATCCTGAGTTTCATCACTATCGTATACAACTTGTTATTTTTGTTCTTAGTTTAATTAGTGCTTTTTAATTTTCAAGTTCACAATCCACAAACAAACTTTGATTTCTTATTGCCTTTATTTTACTTTTCAATCAATTGGTATTAATCGCTTCTAAAGTTCCGTCCGAGTCCCTGAGGATTCGATACTCGGACTTTCACAAGTCCTATATTACTTGTGCAAACGGTATACTTGCCATGAGCGTGTAACAAGTTTTTGTTATAAATTGTAACATTTCGGTGATATATTCATGACGAAAAACGTTAGTTATAAATAATAACATTATGTAATGATGTTGATGTCTTAAAATGTTTTTTTTTTAAAAGTGGATATAAGTAATAAAATTGTAGAATTAATGTTCTTTACATTCTATATTTTTGTGTGCTTTTTGGATGATACATCTAAATCTATATTAAACTGGGTGAGAAGTCATAAGAGATTTTCATATCACAAAGTTTAATTATTTGGAGCTCTCTCATTGGTTATTGCACTCCCTTTCAACTCTCATTCATTACAAATTTTTACTCAATAGCTAATAACATGTGGGACTTTGTACACAACATCTTATATATTAGTTTTTCATTCCAAGTTTCTCTTATGTTTCCGAAGTGGGATTAGAAGCAATTACATTTGTAATCAAATTCGATCATAGTAAACAAAAAGGACAAGCAATTCAACTAAACAACAAGTCGCAAACTTAACCAAGATCAAATTAAGCTATAAATTTAAAAAAAAAACTTTATAAAACAAGAAACCAAATAAACCCAAATGACCAAAACTCATTGAAATCGCAAGATACTTAACCAAAAATGCGAAGAAATCAAGAACCCATTATTGATAACAAAAATATGGATATAATTAACTTAAATTACTTCCCTTCCAAACTAGTTATACATGCATAGAAGCCATAGTTGGTGATTTGTGATGCATAATCTTGATATTGTGATTAATTATTGGAGAGAACTTGAGAGCTAATGAATATGAATGAGGGAGTAAATAATATTTTTTGAGTTTTAAGACAAACAAAATATGTATGAAAAGAGGGTTCAAGGGTTTAAATAATGAAACAAACACTTACTTTTTTTTAGAAATTATACAAATAATTATAAAACAGGTTTTTAATATAGCATTATGCTACTAATCAGGACAAATATCATATCAATAACTCAAAACACAAACTAATAATAGTTTTTTTGATATTATTTACTACTCTCCGGTGCAACGCACGGGATGCATACTAGTTAAATTTTAAATAAGAATCTATTTCTTGATATATTTTCTTAACGGACTTTGTTGTGTTGGCCTTGGTCCAATGGTTCTTTCTAGTTGTGAGACATGGGCTTGTAGGGAAGTTGGTTGGCCTTGGCCCAATGGTTCTTTCTAGTTGTGAGACATGGGCTTCTAGGGAAGTTGGCCCAACAT
Source organism: Pelargonium cotyledonis (assembly GCA_036897625.1). Classification (NCBI taxonomy): domain Eukaryota; kingdom Viridiplantae; phylum Streptophyta; class Magnoliopsida; order Geraniales; family Geraniaceae; genus Pelargonium; species Pelargonium cotyledonis. Next base: position 14,606 of record JAYMTA010002497.1, on the reverse strand, counting down.
ATATCAAAGTGATGAGGCCTGAGCTTATAAGGATGTCGGCCCAACATATATAAAACCATGAGCAAACATAATTACTGAGTCAAAGTAGCTTGCACGAATGGATTTGAACAAACAATTATGTAAGGTGAATGGATTTGAACAAACAAGTACGGCGAGCGCGCGCATATATATTTGAACAAGTGTGACAAAAATATAAAAATTAGGTAGTTTTGATTGATTTTTCATGTACAAAGAATGAGTAGATACTATTTAGTTTTGATATTCTTGTCAATCACTTACTTAAAATTACGTTATTTTGAATGTTTGACTTATCTTATTTGAGATAAAAATAGAGTTTAGTAAACTTGGTGAGTCAAGCTGAAAATTAAGTACGTGTCTAATAAGTGAATAACCAAAACTGAAAATTAAGGTTTCACCAATCCAAGATAATGAAAAATAAATTGCAGCCACCTCCTCCTTTCGTCCTCCTCTCTGGCCTTTTTTGTGATGCCACTGTTGTTGGATGCAACTTCCTTTTTTGATGAGCTCCCCGGCTTTGCTACTCCATTCATCTTTGGTCTCACACTGCATTGTTAGCCAATCTCTAGTCGGATTGAAACCGCTAAACACTTTATTAGGATAATAAACTTTAAAATTGAGTTCATAGAAAATTCATATTTGAAGCGTTAAAACTAAAAAATGCTACATCACCAAGTTTAACGTTTCTAACTCTCTCATTAAAAGACTCCACTTTATTAGGATAATAAACTTTAAAATTGAGTTCATAAAAAATTCATATTTGGAGCGTTAACACTAGAAAATGCTTCATCACTAAGTTTAACGTTTCTAACCCTCTCATTAAAAGACTCCATTTCCTAAAAGTTACAAAAAGTCAATGTTTTAAAAACCGACCCGGAGGTTGAACCGGTCATGACACCAGGTCGACCGGCCGGGTCGTTCAATTTTATATATATATATATGTATTTATGTGATGTTAAATCTCAAAATTACGTTCTATCTCACATCACAGAAAAAAGAATTGGTTCTAAAACTTTCTTTCTTAAAACTGCAATCTCACTCCAATTCTTTTTTACATAAAATCTAGCAATTGGTAGAAGAAACAAAGGTGTTTCAGCCATTGTTAAGAGCAAAAACTGCAATCTCACTCCAAACCCTAGTCTCTTTAGCTTCTTCTTCCATTGTAAGATTTTGATAACCAAAAGCAACATTCTTCTTTCAAGTTCCAACCTCCTCAACGAGTCAGCAACACAAGAACGAAAAGGTAAAAAAATAAATAAAAAAACTCAAACCTGAAGCTTCTGTTGAGTGTTGAGGCGGTAGAAGAAGAGAAGAAAAGAAGGTTAGGGTTTTTAGTTTTGTTGGTTTTGTAATCCAATTTTTTATTCTCCATGGGCTTATCTCTTTTCTTTTTTTAATTTTATAGTGCTTTTTCTTGTACAAAGTAAAAAGCCCAACTTTACATTTACACTACTCAAGCCCGAAAAAAAACTCAAGCCCAAAAAAATGATATTTAAAACATCAATTTCACAAAAACGGACAAACCGGCGATTTTACACACGGTTTTGACCGGTTTTACCACCTAACTCAACCAGGTGAACTGGACGGTTTGGGTCGGTTTTTAAAACATTGCAAAAAGTCACTCAATAACTAATAGTAATATGTACTAGATTTAGATATGATAATAACTAATCTTCAAAATCTTATATGCTCTCTATTCACATCATAATTCTCTCTCTCTTTTTCTCTCTCTCTTAAAAATTCCAGCATTGTGGTGGAGGCATTGGAGATGTGGGAGGAGTCGAATCAAGGTCATTTTCGATGCCTACACAAGACTGATGCAAATGTATAGGCACAAATTTGAATGTCAATTATGGGTTTTCGGTTTTGAATTTTACTTCTTCGTTGATTGGTCGATTACAAATCGATTAGGTTTAATGAGTCAGTTGAGATTTCCAACACATACATATGTTATAATATATTACATAATTCAAAAGAACATAATTATGTAATTGATGAATTAAACTAACTCATGTACATATGTATGTACTTTAAATTAGGTAAAAATTCACCACAAAATTGTTTTGAATACAATAAAAATTGCATTATTCTTCATAATTTCAAGTTCCAAATGTGTATATAAGAATGTTATATAAAAACAATTTATAAATACAATTGAAGTGAGACAAATTCAAACACCTCACACCATACCTCAAATTAAATTAACAATTCAATTTGCAGTATATCTGTTACTAAAGTTAATACGAATTCAAACATCTCACATTGAGTTTATAATCATATTTAAATAATATTTTGAGGCCGCGCATGCGCGGTGTTTTGAGGTCGCGTATGCTCGTTGATTTTGAGGTCGCGCACGCTCGCTGATTAAAGGTCGTGCACACGAGCTGATTGGAATCACCGCGCACGCGCATTGATTTCGAGGCCGCTTCAAGAGTGTGATTGCCACGTGACCTTTTTGGGTCCTTCGCCATATTCGTTTTTTTGCCATTCCGGGTTCGTTTGAAGTCTGATTCGACTTCCGTTTGAGCGGCTGCGCTCCATGCATTTTTCTCTTCAATATGAGTATAGTGTTTGATATTTTTGGAGAACTTCATTTTTCGGGTCGCTCTGAACGGTTTGGACCGGCTAATTAGTTTTTCATGTGAGTAGGCGTGCCACGTGTCGATTTCTTATTGGAGAATTTAATTCTGATTTTTTATGCCGAATCAAACATCATTCAAATTATATAAACGGATATATTTTTTTTTAAAAAAATTTAATTTTCATAAGTACGATAGTCATGTGGTTATAATAACGCAAGAAAAGAAAGAAGTACAATAATGCAAAAATATATACACAGTAAAAATTTCATACCTTAATACAAACAACATCAAATTATAAAACACTCATGAAAGCAATAATAACGTTATTTGCAAGAAGTGAAAAAGCATCATTCCCATTTGCACCTAACTTGGCTAGTGTTCGTGAAGTCACATGCTAGTACCAAGCTCCCATCCATTCTTGTCAGCACAAACCTCTCAACCAACACATAGCACATAAATTTAACCCATCTCCCCTCCCCTCCAAACTCCTCTACTTTCTCCACTCTCACTTGTCTTTCTTCTCCTCCTCCCACCCACCCAAACCTCTTCTCTTCCCATTCCATCCTATCCGCAATATCTTTACTCAATCCAACACCAACACTACCTCCAAACCAAACCTCCCCATCCACCTCCTCTCTAGCACCCCACTTGCTCTCCACTCCTCCAACAAAACTCACTTGTGTCTCCACAACAACATCCACACTCACCACTTTCCCTTTTGCTTCATCACTATTGCATTCATAAATCTTTTCCCATCTTTGGTCAAGTGTCATTTCATAAAACATTGTTCTCTTCATTTGCTCCTTCACTTCCATGCCTTCCTCCTTCACAAACATAAAAGGACAATACCACTTCCCAACAACAACCTTTGAGCTCTCACTTAATGAGAGAGAGTCAAAATCCGGAAGTTTTTCGCGCAAGGACTTGTCAACTCCATGTGCATCATCATCGAGCTCAAAGTTTCTCGGTGTTTCGGTTGAAATTGTCCAACCGGAGCTTCTCCGGAGGAAATAAGGGGGATAACCGTCTGGAGCAATAGACTTGGCGGAAAAATAACCCCTTCTTCTCAGGGGAGTAATCTCAACTTGTTGGTATATGTCTGCGGGGTCTAAGGCTTGTGGCTTAGCATCTTTAACGTACATGAAACAACAACAAGTTCCTTTGTCCTCGTCCTTTGAATTCATGTCCGCTTTACTGTACAATTACACAATCAACTGATTATTTTAGGTGCTCATAGTTTAACAAATAATTAATCAAGCACAAAATAGACCACTTAAGAACACACTTATAGTAATGCACATAATATGTTGATTGCTCATTTCAGATAGGTCTGACAACTTGAGGCAGAATTCGCGGGCATCATAAATTTAATTCAATAAAAATATGATCCAACCAGTCTCAGTTCAGATCGGACAAATTCATTTATTTTGCACCAAAAATATGAAATTTATCCCGTCATAATATACTTTCGGATTAGATATCATGTTTAATCCGAAATTCGAATAAATCACTACAAAAAAGTTGCAAAATGTAACAGAAATCTGTGAGAGAAATTTTTTTTTTGTCACAGTTCCGTCAGATACAGTGACAAAATTTTTATTTTATATCACTAATACACATATGTGACATAAATTTTTGTCACAAATTTCATTTTGTGATTTTAATCCATAAATTTGTGACATAATGTGCGAGTTCTCTTGTAGTGAGATAGAGTTTAACCCTAGTGTGAGGAAGTAATATTTATCCTATTGACATGTCTCATTCTAAATATTCTATGAGGGATCAATAAGGTTTAGTACAGATTGAGACTTGCACTCGCCTCGAAAGAGAGTTTGTATAGCTCGTATAGAATCGTTTGCACATCCCTTATTCATGCTTGTAAACCCTGAAATTTAATGCAAATGGTGATCCCCAAATTCTAAGATTGGTTTCTCACGATTGTTTTCATCTATTTTCTTACTTGATTTAGTTAATTTTACTTTTGCAAATTGCTTTTACATAACCAAAGCAAATCTTAACTTTAGTTTGTTAGTTCTCTACTTTGAAATTTTGTTTTTTTCTTCTTAATGTGGTTCGACAAACCTTTATTTTTACTTCTTTACTATATTTGATGACCCGTATTTATATGTATTCATATACAAATAATTGTGGATTGAAAATTTGATAGTTATATATATTGAATAAAAGAGAAATGATTTTGTCTATTCTATACAAACCCGTTTTTTTAGCCTCTAATTACAGTTCTATCTTGTTTGAGACCTAGTACACTATTTTTTTATTGAACACACTCAACCCGATGTATTAGATTTTCACGTGTCATGTCAGTATTTGTTGATACGTCGTCACGCCATGTTAGATATAGAATCTACGCGTGCATACCAGTTATTATATATTGTTTTTTTTATATCATTTTTAGCTAAAACAACATTATATGATGTGGCATGCACACATGGACAATATATATGACGTGGCGTGTTGACGTGTCAACAAATGCTGACGATATACTTGAAAACTGGCTACAAACAGTTTAGTGGGTTTGATTGATAAAAAAATGGTTTACGAAGTCTCACGCTAAATAGACTAAACTCAAAAAATATATCAGTCTAAGTGAGGCAAAATTATTTCTTAATATAAACTTAATTTAAATCATTCTCGACAGTAAAACTAAATTCTTCTTTTTACTGCTTATAAGTTGAAAAATAAAAAATTGACCAGATTATTTTTTTATGACTCCAAGCAAAGCATAATGACTCATTTATGAGTTTTTGTATAAAAAAACTATCAAATCAATAACTTGTTATTATGAGAACGTTTTGATGCGTTTAAGCTAGTTTATCTAGATTACAAGATAAAACAAACACCCCTTGAAATAATATATTTCTCAACAAAGAAATTTATTGTCAATGACAAGTTTCTCAACTCGATAATTGTAGTTTTTAATCGACAATATCAACCTTTAACTAGAGGTTTGAACTTAAAGAGTTCTAGAGAAGCAAGTGCATAACTAGAGAGATGTGAGATAATAGCAATAACTATATATTTTATGAATCAAATTTCAAACACACAAACCCCAAAACATAAAGGTGCAAAGTTAAAGGCAACGAAAATGATGGAACAAGTTTCATAATTATTTAGTTTATATGCACAAGATCACATAGTTAATATATAAAGTGAGCGAAATCTTGGTCATGATTTATTGAATTGGATATCAAATTTAATTGATGAATTGACACATCTTGAATTTATTTAGCAACTCTACTTGATCAAAAATGTAGATAGAGAAGAAAAAAGAAACACATACCCTTGATTCTTGCCATGAGAGTGAATGGAATAATAGAGATTGGATGATAAAGGTTGATTGATGACCGGAATGAACACAACATAGTATTGGTGAGAGTGTGAGTCCTTCCCGCTTCCTGTATTGTAACTAAGTGTTAGCTTCTTGTTCTGAGGGAACGGCAGCTCCTCCAGGGATGGATCGTCGCACAATCCAAAACAACATGTCGCCATGTCTGCTTCGTCTTGTACCACCAGAATACCCGATCCCGGCCCTTCCGGAGGCGACATCGACAGCGCCGCCGGCGAGTTTCTGTACAGAGCAAGAGGCCTTGTCACATACATTTTTCTAGTTTGCTTCTCTTTTTCCCTGTGTATTCTTGTTAATATATCTATATAAGATATTTATGGTGTTTGTGGTTTGTACAGAAACGACATTTAATCTTATCATATCTGTATGGTCAACTTTGATAACGTGAACTTCAAAACTTGAATATCACGAAATTTCCGATCTAATGCCAACAATATAACTAGTCAACTACGCCACGCATATGTCCCATCCCATTTAATTTTCTTCTCTTCTTGGCAATTCCAAAAACCGGCCGGGTCACATCGGTATAAAACTCAATAGTTTATATTTGGAGTAATTGTACACTACGCTTATAAATTTTTTACATTAAAATGTCAATAAATATAAAAGTATGTTTTTTTTTTACCTTATACATATAACAGCTCGCAAGTTTATTAAGACTAGGAAAAGTATGTTCAAGTTTGGCTCATTTGATATACGAGTCTAAAACTAAATTCGAATTGATTTGATCTCGATTATAATAACATGTAGAAAGGGAGACAGGAGGTATGTTGGAGGCAATGTTTTCCACGCAATTTAAAAAAAAAAAAAAAATAGTTTTTAGAAAAAAAAAAAACAAATCAAACCCTAACTCTAATCTCTACTATCTCTCTCTCTGATCTAATCCCTCCACTCTTTCTCTCTCACGACGATTGACGGCTTCGGATTTGGTCTAGTAACTTCGACGGCGACCTCAGCGTCCTCGTTTGCAACAATATTCTCTGGTCTAAGCAACGGCGTGGACGACGGACTGGGCTAGATCTAGTCTCCTTTGCTCGTGGTCAACAGTGTGTTCGACGGCGACCTGGACTGGAGTCAAAGGTCTGGTCTCCTCTACTCGTGTTCAACAGCGTGGAAGACGTTCTCCATGACAGCTGGAGTCGATGGACTGGTCTCCTCTGCTTGTGGGCGATCTCGTCGGCGCAAGTGAAAAAATTGGCGATGCGCTTCCGGGACTTTTCCGACAAGATTAAGTCGGTAATGATAGCTCTGTAACTGAATCGATTGGTTTTTGATTTGCATTGCCCAGATTAAGCTTTGCGAAAAAAATTGAATTTTTTTCTTAGTTCCCAAAAACCCAGAAAAATGCTATGCCTCTAACGGTCACAAGCAATAAATGAGGAAGAAGGAAGAGGCGACGTCGTTTGCAAGAGTATGGGGGTTAGTGAAACGCAGCGTATCAAGTTAAGCAGTTGAAGGAATAAGCGTTGTCATTTTGGTAATGGTAGATTTATTAGGTGAAATGGAGTCGTTTGGTTAGCAATTGTAGTTAGTTAGCTTAAGCTGCAAGTTCTGGGCTATAATCTTTTGATTTGTGGGTTCAGAAGTTAGTTAGAGATTTTGTTAGAGGGAGGGGGTTGTTAAGTACAGTGATTTCCAGATTGTTCAAATGTTCAAGAAATTAATGAAATGTGCCTTCTTAGCTTGGATCAAGTCTCTTGTTGATTCTTGGTTGTGTGCATGTGTCTTGTGAATTGGGGCTAATTTGCCTAGGGTTTCTGTGATTGAAATTGGAGATCACAGCAGTGGTATCAGAGCGGTCCGATCCAGATTCCGGCGAAGAAGCTTGAAGCTATGGTGGCGCGCAAGGAAAACGTGGAAGACGCTGCTAAATCGACTGGTGGCGGAAATGGTTGAAGAGGTGAAGAAGTTGACTGAAAGCCAGGCCGAGTTCAGTCGAAACATGGAGCAACAAAATAACAGAGTCGAATAGAGATTCGAGGATCTCAATCACTCTGTTGGGGTGTTGTTGAAGAAGACCTTATAATTGGAAAGAAAAAAAGGGGTAGAATGTTTGAGACAGGGAGAATCAATGGAGATTTCGCCCAGAATCATGGAAGCAGGAGCAAGAACAGCAAAGAGCCCTTATTTGAATTTGTCAACATTAAAGTTCCCTGGTTTCGATGAAACAGATGCCCAGAATTGGTTGAGACAGTGTAAGAAATTTTTTCACTTCTATGATTTTCTAGATGATGAGAAAATCAACCTACAGCAGCATACATGGAAGGGAAAGCGGATCGTTGGTTTCAGGACTATGTCATGGGTCAAAGGCGAGGGAGTTAGGGGGAATTTGCTCAGTCAGTCATGGAAAAGTTTGGGGGTAAAGGTCATGAGGACATTGGGATGAAGGTCATGAGGACATTGTGGCTGAATTCAAAAAATTCAAGCAAGACAAGTCAGTGCAGGAATATGAGGATCATTTTGATAAACTGAGGTCCTTGATGCTGGTAAGAAACCCTCAATTGCTTGAAGATTACTTTGTTTCTAGATTTATCAGTGGATTGAAATTGGAAATAAGAACAATGGTGATGTTGTTTGACCCCAAAACCCTCACCCATGCCATGTAATTTGTTAGAACATAAGAGAAACAAGTACATGTTTCTTCTTTTAGCAAACCTACTGCCCCATCAAGGTTCAATTCTCACCACTCCTCCACTACAAAACTTAACCAAAATCCCAAATGGTCAACCCATACTGGCAGCTAGAATTCCCACCCACACCACACTCACTTTTCCAAAAATACACCAAATCCAACCTACCCATCCTCAAAGAACCCACTACCTACCACACAACACCAGTTTCCCAATTCTACCAAAAACACCAATCAGGATACTCAAAGACCCTAAGTGAAGAAACACACATGGAAGCAGTATGATGAGACAAAAAAGAAGGGTCAATACTTTGGTTGTGATGAGATGTACTCACCAGGCCATAAAAATTCTTGCCCCACAATTTATGCCTTCATGGTCACCAATGAAGAAGTGGAAGAAGGGGAAGAGGATAAAGAAGAATCTGGAAGTGATAAGTAAATGGAGCATTTAATGCAAGTTATTGAGCTGAATACTGAGAAATCTGATCGAGCTAACAGTGATTCTTCCATCAAAGTACAGGGAAATTTTGAGAAAAAGTGATATCTCTACTCTTGGACACTAGGGCAACTTCAAGCTTCATAGATTCTCAAACTTGTGAGCATATTGGGTTGGAGCTGAAACCAACTGTGTGAGCAATAGTTATTATGGCAAATGGGTCTAGGGTAAAGAGTTGTGAGAAATGTACTCTCAAATGGCAGATGGGAAGCAGAAATTTTGAGCAGGACTTGAGAGTGTTACCTTTAGGGTCTTGTGATGTTATTCTGGGGGTGGATTGGATGACCATAGTCCACTTAGTAACCTTTGATTTTGTGCAAAGAGAAGTCACTGTGGATGTGGGAGCTAAGAAGCTTAAGCTTGTTGAAAAAGAAATGGTTAGGAGCTTGGAGTTTGTGGAGCATAACTAGTTATGCAAGGAACTAGAAAGATGTGAGAAGCTATATTGGGGATATTAGAGGTCAAGTGGATCAGCTAAGGATCTTGACGAAACCAGCAACTCAGACCTACAACTTCTAATTCACAAATTTGAAGATCTCTTCTAGAAGCCTACAACATTACCTTCAAGAAGAGATTATGACCACTTCATTCCTTTGGTTCCCAACTCAACACCACCAATATTAAGGCCTTATTGATACAACTTTTCCCAGAAAACCATTATTGAGCAGATGGTAGAATGATGCTCAAATCTGGGGTAATTCAGGAAAGCAACGGTACCTTTGCTTTTCCTGTGTTACTAGTCAAGAAGAAAGATGGGAGTTGGCATTTTTGTATTGACTATCGAAGGCTAAATGATATCACTATAAAAAAAAACAAGTTTCCCATACCTATAATTGAAGAGCATCTTGATGAATTGAATGGCAATCAGGTCCTCTCCAAGATTGACCTGATGTCAGGTTACCATCAGATAAGGTTGGGGGAAGGAGAAGAGCATAAGACGGCTTTTAGAACACACCACGACCATTATGAGTTTCATGTTATGCCATTTGGCTTGACAAATGCACCAACGAGCTTCCAAGCATTGATGAACCAGGTGTTTAAGCCTTTTTTGAGGAAATTTGTCCTTGTCTTCTTTGATGTTATCTTATTTTACAGTAGGAATTGGGTGGATCATTTGAAGCATTTGGAGTTGGTGTTTGAAAAATTAAGGGAGAAGCAACTCTTTGCCAAGAAGAGTAAATGTGCTTTTGGGCAAAACCATGTTAAGTATCTAGGTCACATCATTTCTAGTATGGGAGTGTCCACAGATCCTGCTAAAATAGAGGCAATGAGAAAATGGCCTGTACCACCAAATGTGAAAGCTTTGAGGGGACTTTTGGGTTTGACAGGCTACTACAGGCCTTGGACTGATTTCTTGAAAAAGAATAAGTTATGTTAGAGTGAAAAGGCTCATATGAGTTTTGACAAACTCAAAGATCTCATGTGCTCCACACCTGTGTTAGCCTTACCTGATTTTACTCAACCATTCACCTTAGAGACTGATGCAAGTGATGTGGGAATTGGTGCAGTATTAATACAGAAGGGAAGGGAAAACCCATAGCATTCATGAGCAGAACTTTGGGAGTTAAGGCACTGAACATGTCCATTTATGAGAAGAAGTTGATGGCTATAGTTATGGTTGGGCAGAAGTGGAGATACTACCTCTATAAGCATCCCTTCATCATCAGAACTGACCACCACAGTCTAAAGTTTTTGGTACAGCAACAAGTCACTAACATGGTGCAACAGAAGTGGCTCTCAAAATTAATGGGTCTCCAGTACAGTATTGAATACAAAATAGGTGCAGAGAATAGGGTTGCTGATGCACTTTCAAGGTTGCCTGGTGTGACTTGCAGATCAGCAACAACCATTATACCACAGTGGCTTTAAGAGGTAAAGCAAAGCTATGCAAATGATCTGGAGGCTTAAGAGTTAGTATCTCAACTTACAATTAATTTTTCTCAATTACCTGGTTACAACCTGCAACAATGAATCATTAGAATTGGAGGAAAGATCTATTTGGGAAGTGGGGCTTGAGACCTAAGGTGATTCAATTATTGCATAACTCCCCAGTAGGTGGTCACTTTGGCATAAAAGCCACCCTCAAAAGAATTTAGTCTTGTTTCACATGGCCTCTTCTGAAGAAAGAAGTGGAAGCTTGGGTGAAAGGGTGTGAGGTGTGCCAAAGGTGCAAGGCAGAGCATGTGGCATACTCTGGGTTATTACAACCTTTGGAAATTCCATCCAAACCATGGAAGCACATAGCCATGGATTTCATTGATGGATTGCCAAAGTCCTAGGGCTATGATTGTATTCTGGTGGTGATTGATAGATTTACCAAATATTGTCATTTCATTTCTATCACTCATCCTTATAGTGTTGTGACAGTAGCCAAGGTATTCCTAGATGTGGTACATAAGCTCCATGGACAGCCTTAGTCAGTGGTGAGTGATAGAAATAGGGTGTTCTTCTCAAATTTTTGGCAAGAATTATTTAGGCTCCTAGGCTCTCAGATGTGTCTCTCTACTGCCTATCATCCTCAGAGTGATGGTCAGATTGAGAAACTGAATCAATGCCCTCAAAAATTACTTGAGGTGCATGACTCACCAGAGGCCTAAGGATTGGGGAAAATGGCTAAGCTTAGATGAGCTGTTGTACAACACTTGTTACCATACATCTCTCAAGATGGCTCCCTTCGAATCCTTGTATGGCTATCAAGCTCCACAATTGGCTTTACTTGAGATTGAGACAAAAGTAGCTGCAATGGAATATTGGTTGAAGAAGAGGCAGCACATGTTAGAGCTGATTAAAGAGAATTTACAGATAGCACATAATATAATGAAGATCCAGGAGGATAAACACAGGACTGAAAGAACCTTTGAGATGGGAGCTTAGGTCTATCTAAGAATCTAACCTTATAGGAAAACAAGTGTGGCCTTGAGGAGGAACCTTAAGCTCAGTGCTAAGTATTATGGCCCTTACTTGGTGATGGAAAAAATGGGCATAGTAGTTATAGGCTCAAATTACCAGAGTCCTCCAAGATACATCCAGTGTTTCATGTAAGTTTGTTGAAAAAGAAGCTGGGACAACACCATTCATTGCAGACATTATTGTCAGAGGTCACTAAAGAGGGGATGCTAAAGATTGTTCAAGTGGCTATACTAGATCGGAAAATGGTCAAAAGGAATAGCATGATTGTGGTACAAGTGCTAGTGCAATGGTTCTATGGTTCACCTGAAGATGCTACATGGGAGGATTGGTCTTTTGTTCGAAAAAATTGGCCTAAATTCGATCCTTGAGGACAAGGATTTGGATAAGAGGGGACAATTGCTATGCCTCTAATGATCACAAGCAATAAATGAGGAAGAAGAAGAGACGACGTCGTTTGCAAGAGCAAGGGGTTAGTGAAACGCAACGTAGCAAGTTAAGCAGTTGAAGGAATAAGCGTTTTCGTTTTGGTAATGGTAGATTTATTAAGTGAAACGAAGTCGTTTGGTTAGCAATTGTAGTTAGTTAGCTTAAGCTGCAACTTCTGAGCTGTAATCTTTGATTGGTGGGTTTAGAAGTTAGAGATTTTATTAGAGGGAGGGGGTTGTTATGTACAGTGATTTCCAGATTGTTCAGTTGTTCAAGAAATTAATGGAATGTGCCTTCTTGGCTTGGATCAAGTCTCTTGTTGATTCTTGGTTGTGTGCTTGTGTCTTGTGAATTGGGGCTAATTTGCCTAGGGTTTCTGTGATTGAAATTGGAGTTCACAGCAAAAAATTTCTCAGAGCCATGTGTGGAGGTTTAATCTCACAATCCAATTCTTTTTACACACTTTGGATTCAATTTTTTTATCGCAGAGCTTAATATAGGAACTGATTCAGGGTTTTTAGATTTGCAGCGAAAAATTGAATTTTTTTCGTTGGTGTTTGATTTGGGGGTTTGATTTGGGGATTGAGGGTTTTTGATTTGTTCATTTTGTTTTCAAATATGTAATTCAAAAGTTGGATTTAGGATAACTTTTGTTGTTGTTTTAGATTCTGTGAAATTGAAATTGTTTTGCTTGGAATTGTATAGATTTTTATTTTTATTTTTCGGCTGCACGGAAAAAAGTTATCTACCATATCATCGAGTTAATGGGAAAGTTAGCGGCGGGTACTCAATTTGGTACAAAAAAGAAGTGTAGGTACTAATTTATGATAAAAAAAAAAAGAGAGAGATTGGGTACTAAATCTGGATTCCGGTCAATATTTGGGTACCAAAATTGCCTTTAATCCAAAAAATTACTACTAAAATTTATCAAAGTTTTGTATTTGTCTTTACTTTTTTTAACATTTTCTCCCACTAATATTTAAAAAAAATTCATCACTGCCCATTAAAATTATTTTAACAAAGATTTGAACCACAGACTAAAGAAAACACTCCACCAATCAAGCCATAATTTTTTTTTTAATCATTTTAATCTATATATCTATTTGTGAATTAATTAATTTTTTTTATATAATAACATATTAAATAATTATTTTGTCCCCACTAATTAAACGATTTGGATCCTTCAATAATAAAGTCCAAGTTGAGCTAAAACGGCTCATTATAGGCTAGTATCTTTCACACCCTATATATACTTACTTTGTACAAAATGTTCTATACGAAATGACGTGGCAGTGTATGTAGCATGCATTTATTTCATATTTTTGTGATTTATAAATAAATTTAAATAATAAAAACCCGACATATGGTCAACAATATGACAACATGAATAAAAAATTATACTTATGATTACGTGAACTGCAAGTACAACACACGATCAGGAAATTTCCGTTCTAGTGCAAAGAACACAACTACTCAACTATAGCATACATATTTTACTTTTAAAATGATTTGACATTTATGATTAACTATATTTCAACAAATTGTTGATGAGTGAACTGTTCAAATTAGAATAAAATCCATACTATGTATGTTAAAATTGGTGAAGAAGCATTAGGAATTGCCACTTCATCAACTTTAACACTTTTGAGCATTCTCCTTGCTCCTAGCAAAAATAACTATTTATTTTCACTTAATCACTTAATAGCTAATAAAAATCACTAATAGTAATTGATATGACAATCACTATTGCACTTAGCTATATCATAATAGATATGTAATCCTTTATATAGAAGTTAGAATCTCCATCATTTCTCAATCTTTTCGATGTGGGACTCCATACCCAACAATCTAAAACTTATATATTAGCTTCTCAAACCTTACTTTCTTCATGTGTTTCGATGTGAGTTTGGAATCATTATATTCCACGATTAAATAATTTTTGGCTTAATTGCAAATGATTATTTTTCTTAATACAAGTGAATCGAGCGTCATTTGATAGTTTAAATTGACTCATGAATATATGAAGTTTGGATTTAAACCTTACAAAAAATCATAGGTTTAAGATGATACGTACATCATGCATCTTAGTTCACATGAATTACAACTTTAAAAATTAAAATCATGCTACAAATGGAACCAAGTAAAATGTAAATCTTCTTTGAATTGATACATGTCTTC
>JAYMTA010002496.1:0-16407 GCA_036897625.1 Pelargonium cotyledonis | reverse complement strand
TATATATAGAATGTCATTATATAGATTTGATAAATACTCACGCAAAACGACAAAATTGATTTGTTTCTCTGCATTATGCATGACAAACAAAATAATGTTCCTCTAATCTATCTACTATTGACAACCTAATTTAAAACCTCATATTATATATAATGCTCCTTGATCATTGGTCCTCAGGCTTTGTGGTGGCTGATGGTAAGTGGTTATAGTTTAAACCAATAGCATTTATCTGAATAAACAAACCAAAACCTTGTTGGCCACGTGGTTAAAGCCCTTAGTTTTAGTCGTGAGGTCTCGATTTCGAGTCTCAATGTCTCACCCGCAACGGTATTTAGTTTAGTGTAACGGAAGATTTCCAGTATAATGAGTCTTGTTTTAGGTGGTATTAGATTCATGTGTGATTCAGTTTTGCTAATATAGAATTTGTGGCTATTAGACGATCTGTGAGTCAGATGGTTCATCGATTAGTTAGGTTATTTAAAGTTTGTGTCAGGTCCTGCAGGTTAGATAGGTCTTCGAAGACGTCCAATCTTATTGAATGGTTTGTTTTTTGATTGATATGAGTAACTCAAACCATTATATATATATATATATATATATATATACACCCATGTAACAAATTATGTTTCTCAAAATATTGATTGAACAGCTGGGTTGTTTTGGTCTTTGGTCAGGAGGAAGAGAGAAGAAATAGACTGAAAGTGGTAATTACCAAAAAGCCACATCTATTTATCTTTCTATACATGGTTTGATGTAAACAGTGGCGGAGTCTGAATTATGTTCAAGTTACAACACAAAATGACATCCCTACAACTGGATGATCACCAATGCGCGCATTTTTATTGAAATTATTTAATTTCACTATACATAATAGAGTTTTAGGGAGTCAAGCATGAATCACTGTCTGTTACAGCCGCCCCCTAGCTATAACTTAACCAATGAATGTATATTTGCAACAATGCAAGCGAGCTAGCTGCTTGCATTGTTTGGCTAGCGCGCACGTACGGCTTTTCAGAGCGAGTGAAAGAGCAAGCAAACAATTTGATAGCTAGCTTCAAAGACACCAAATATCTTATTTGATATATAAATGTAAGTAATGGACTTAATTTCTTTATTTTTTGCAGATTAAAGAAAGGGGTGTTGGGGTTGGGACAAAAAATCCTACCAATAATAAGTTATCAGCAAAAGAGAAAATGCAGCAATTGAGGAGAACTGCGAGCTGGCGCTTATAGATAGCTAAGGATTCATAATTTTATTTGATCCACAGACTCTCAGACTCAGTGATTTTGATCATTTTTTTACTAGCGAAATTTCATTTAGTTTTCATGTGTCTCTCTGGCTATGAATATTAATTCTTAATTCAACTCTTTGAAATTTTATGAGTTATATTTTTATACATATCTATTATGGGTATGTGGTTGAAGGAAGTATATATAAATGGGATATATATCATATAGGTTTTGATGATATATAATAGATATTTTAGGGCATATATGCAAGATCATAACATGTATACAGTAAAAAGATTAGCAAAAAAAAAAAAAATGAACAAACAACTAAAGGGAAAAAAGCAATAACACATCAAAACCAAAATATGAAATAATACACTGAAGAAATGAACAATTGACTTGTTCTTGTAAGTATATATATAGCAGTATAGCACCTCTACAAAAATCAGTGAGCACTATTAAAATATTAAGCTGTCTAAACCCAAACTCTATAATAATCAAACACAATCAACCACAATAATCAAACATTTTGATGGAGTGAAAAGTAGACAATACAATAAGAAAATCAAATCCCATCAAATACCTTAATTTATATAATTTATAAGTCTGAATTCAACAACCTATATAATTTTGAAGCAAGATTAACTAAAGGATCCACAACAATTTAGTCTTTAATTAGAAGTTGATGAAAACCATGGTAGCTGATCTCAAATTAAACTAAACATGTATGATGTAACATTTATAATTAATAATAAAAAAAATGCGAATTATTCAACATCTTCCATCTATCCTCATTCGCTGAGAAGTTCGAGCCTGAGACATTAGGGCTTGGCGAGCCGAAGCAATTCCCTTGGGAGCTAACAGTGCGTTGAAAGAAGAATAGTCCATCCACTCCCTCAGCAGCTCCTCCTGACTCCATTTGTCCGGTATCACCACCCGCCCCGCCACCTCTTCCCGGTGCCTCTTCAGCCTCTCCCGTCCACTCGACACCAATCCCGAGCATTCCTTTTCCTTAGCTACCTCGCGATCGTTATCCATATGTACATGAGTACTCGTGCTAGCATCATCAATATTACTATGTTTTTTTGTGCGGGAATTTAGAGATGAACTCGTCATCTGCTGATTTTCACTAGTAGTGCTCATGATTTGTGGGTGTGGAATTGGTTGAGGGTTTGTGATTTGTATAAGAAACAGAGGTTCATGGAATGGGAAAAGAGTTGCGTCACCAGAAATGGTTTTTGTATGGCTCATGAGGACTCTACGTAGCATGCATGAAATTGTGTGGTTTGGTTTGGTGGTGGACGCAACGACACAGATTTTTGGCGAAGGCTGCGTTTTTGTGAGGTGGACATTCGTTGTTTTGATATTATTTATTATATTCATTAGGTTTTTGAATTTTGAACAAGCTTTGGTTGGCTTTGTATTTTTGGTTTTAATTCAGCACACAGGCAATTTTTCGATTTCTTCAAGGCAACGATGTGGACGTTTGCGACTCTTGTTCAGATATTTTAATTTCTTCTTCGTTTTGGGTGGACGAGTGATGTTCTACTTTGATTTTCTACATAATTCGAGTTTGGTCCTTGAAATAATTAACGTCTTTCATTAACATTTGCGAACCCGGTTTGCGACTGCCACGTCATCGGGACAAAGATTGAACACATATTAACTATTTGTTTGTGAAATTTGGCTTTATCATATCAAGTTTTACAACTTGAGCAGCCATGATGCATTGCTAGATGTTCATCATTGCCTAGCGTCACTGTCAACGTTGTAGGATCTCATATGGCCACACCTATACGAGGTATCGCGTAAACAAAGAGGCTATACCGGCTTTCGATCAAGCAAACTAGTAATGATGCTAAAATTAAATTGGACACCAGTCCAATTTATTTAGACTGTGCTTCTTGCTAATCAGTGGAACCGGTTTTGGTCTATGTCTATTTAGAGGCTTTTCTACGTAGCCCACATATTGTTGAGCCCATAAAGACCCAAAACAAATAGTACTAATCAGTCATAATATTTGAATACAGTAATATATGTTATGGCTTTCACGAGCACTAAAATATACACTACAGTTTCAAGCTTTCTCTGCTAAAAAATGTCTTTTACTGGCCGCACATATATTTGTTTAATACATCAGCAACAACAAAAGAAAGGGCTTCAATCCTTTATCCCCTTAGAAGACAACGATTTGGGAGAGCCCGGGGGCGGGAGGTACAAGGGGAAAATACAGTGCATATTCATTCACCTTTCACAGCGCGGTATATGTGGCGAACAAACATCAAGGAAGCGCGAAAACTGATGGTACCGAGTATCAAAAAGATTGCATAGCACAAGCATGCATTATATCCAACGAAGAAGGATAGCTGCAGGAAGCCATGCATACTTGACCTGGCATAGAAGTAGATCGAGTACCCAAACATACAGATTGCTGTTGATCCCCCGCACAATACAGATCTGCATCAAACAGATGGTGCAACCAATCAATTTATACCGCAATCAAGAACAACAGATCACAGACTCAAGTGCTCGCAATGGAAATTTCATCTTCAAGCAATGCTTAGTAAAAACTGTAAGGATACACGAGACACCAAAATCTAACATATTATGGGCAGTCTTTTAGAACAGTACGAGCAGGATTTCAGTTCATACAAGATGTACGTACAAACTATTTAAAGTGTTCATACAATCATATCAACTGTTTACACAGGCTATCAGCATATCTTGTTTAACTTAACCCAAGAGCAATGTCAAATTGAGTATTTGAAACAATATTTGTTCATGAGTCATGACCATAAAGAAACGGAAAATAACTTCATCTGGTAAGTGTCGCTTCATCTAATACTAAGCATAACTTCAATTTACATAATATACCATATTGTTCCTTAAAAAATGATACCCCCAGTGACTTGCATGAAAATTCAGATTGATAAGACTTGTTAGCACATTGTCGGTTGTCAAACATTCATGACTGAAAGCCGAGGACGCGAAGACGAGTGAACACGAGAAAAGAGAAAACATATGTGCATGTAAACATCCATACATTTGGGTTTTCATATGTATTCGTGCATAATGCGCCAATAAGAGAACGTACCTCCACCACCATTCATGGTCTTCCACAGAGAGATGAATGTAGGTCAAGCCAACACTCAATATTGATGTTAGTATAACTAGTATGATGAATGTGATGAACAAAATGCTAGAAAGAGTGAAAACTTTGTAGCCCCACAAGGTTGCATAAAAGTGGCTTAATTCAAAGACAATTGAACTAAAAGATAGAAGACTCGCAATAAACATTTGACAAGGTGTTTTCCTGTACCAAGATAGCGGTGGAATTTCTCTAGGGAATCTCTTTGTAGCACTAGGTGCTTGAAATTCAGACCTAAAACGATATCCAATTACCCCACCCAAGGCAAGCAATGGGATAGCAACAAATATATATACAAGAAGAATCACAACAATGGTGCCAAATGGAAGTGCAGCAGTGGCCCCATAAGATATAGCAACTGTATTAAGGCCAGACACCATCACAAACAGCGGACCCAGATACAGAATCCCAGTAAGAAGAACACTCCTTTCCTGGAAAATGGCATGGCAGTGTCACTAATTAATGGGAAAATAAAGTTAAAAAAAAAGAAACACAAAACACAAAACACAAAACAACATTAAAAAATCAAATAATTACCCATCCAGTTTCTTTAAACTGACTATGGAAAGAAGCAGAAGAGTAGCCAGCAATCACAGATGTAATAGCGTATACTGAGACAAGTGAAGTTGACAATGCTCCACGATTGTACGGATAGAGAACGCCAAGAAATGCCAGAATGAATAAGAGTCCAACCCTGAATCAATATTTGAAGGCAGCTGAGTTAGTCTTTTGAATTGCATACATATTACATGGATTGTTCGGGACACAGCAGACCCAGAGTAAGTCTTTTAAATTGCACACATAAGTCACCATTTTTTGTATCTATCATGGGTTGTTAACGTATGACCCAATGAGCGGCACTACCATCCAAAAAATCACACTACGTTAGCTTACCAAACAGAAGACACAAACTCAAGAGATGGGCTACCAAAGCATTAAACTTCATATCACCATGAAACCATAAGACAACAATTCAATCCATACCACACACACTCAATATGGTAAAAAAAATGAAAGAATGCTTTAAGTCATGTCAATAGATGGGTTATGACCTGAATACATTATCTTCTGTTAAAATGCCCCTAAAAAGATAATGGTTCTCTTCTCCATAATGCTACTTAGAAAAAAGTTACTGAATCTGTAGATACAAAGCAGAAAATGACTGGAAAGGGCACAAATGTTTTTCGCAGCTCACATGGTTAGCAACTGGGTACCAGCACCCAATACTGCAGAAAACAAGGACAAATTTCGAGGATATCTGAAGACATCACCGTGAATGTATTTCCAACCAACCTCCTTATCTTCATCCTCTTCCCCACTGGAGTACCTGCAGAACATGGAAGTGAAAATTCAGTTGCACAGTTCCCCCAAAACAAATTCAAACTACAATTATATAGTCACAGAATTACTTTCTAATATCACTCTTGAGGCGGCGCATTAAGAGCACAGAGAGCAACCCAATCAAGAGCAGAATGATGGCAGTTGAGTTGATGAATGAAATCCAACGCAACTGCTGGTGAATTGGCAGTGATGAAGCCCTCAAATACTTGTCCATCCTTTTCTCAAACTGAGTAGAAGTTTCATTCCAGATAACTGAATAAGTGAATTCGACATTCACTTCAACATCTTCTGTTATATCCACAACATGGTTCGGGTCACCAAGAGCACGAATTTCTATCACTTGGTTGCCATTATAAAGAGCATCAAACTGAACATGTTTGAACAGATAATACTTGGGACCCTTCTCACTGAGAGCAAAACTCTCATCTTCAACTTTCCCGATGAAGCCCCAAAACGGAAGATCGTCATAGTACATTTGGAAGTAGAAGTCATTAGCAACAGCATCCCTAAACTTTGCAACATCATCAACTTCAAGCTTCTTGTTGCACAAGGTCTCCCCAGTTTTGCCATCTCGAAAGTTTAACTTGTATAAAGCGTTAGTCAAACGATCACCACCCAAAACTTCCCCCAAGGATTCTGTCTTCTCAATCAGTGGATCTGCAAGCAACAAGGATAGGAACTCAACTACTCTTGCCCCAAATAGCAATGAGTACTTTTCAAATATCACAAAACATAATGATATATTCAACCTGCCCGTAACCCGAAAACACCAAAACAAATGTCCTCTTGGATATCAACAAAACCAATACTTCAAATGATTGATCTTATTTATTTATCTAGTATAGTTTTCAAACAATTTAAGCATGGGGCCTATAACAATATCACATTGGTGGGTTACTAGCCAAAGACAGTAATTTGACAAATTGGGTGTTCAAAACTTGTAGCAAATGAGCATCTTTACTGCAAAACTAAAGCTAAGGGCTAACCTGGGCGGCAAAGTGGCAAGTCGTAGTAGTGGTAGGTTTCACTGGAAGATAAACAAAAGAACAATCAGAACAGCAAATTCAGATTCATGAAAACAGGTCGCAACAAGAAATTTTCACAATTTGAAGACCTACCTGGGATTGCTGAAGGGTCCCACCTTGTTGACCAACAAAGGGACATGGTCTCCTACATTGTACCGATGGTCGGACGGCGAGGCTGTAGCGTATCGGAGATCAAATCCTCCAAATGATATCAGTACCAACAACAATCGGAGATTCATCTCGTGGGGTTTAAGTCTCCGATGCAGAGCAGAGAGAGACTACAAAATCGCCATTTTGGTAAACGGCGAACATTAGCTTCCAAAACGCAGCGTTTTAATGTATTGGGCGGGTCATGTACTATACCCGTTGGACTCAAATCTGGACCCATCTTCTTCGTTTCGGTTCTGCCTGCCTTTAACTTCTTGAAAAATGCTAGCTTTTCGAGTTTTTTTCACTGGGTTCTAAGTAAAATCAAGTGCGAGAAGATACGATCAATGGGTTCAATAGCTTTTGTTGATTTGTAAAGGATTTGGCTTTTGGATTGGTTGTTCATGGAGTCTCTGATTATTCTCAATTCAATTGATTTGTGACTACTGAGTGTTATTAATTACCTTCCAGTTGAAGTTATTAGGAACATACTGTCCCGCCTTGAAGGTGCATTAGTCTCTGCAACACGTAGAAGTGGACAAAAACTAGCTGTAAGCACCTTTTTTTTCACACTATTTCTTTCAATTCAAATGATTGTCCTGTCTAAATATAATGATTTCAAGATCATCTAAGCTGAGAAAGGCTCATCTTTGGAATGTTGTGTTTAGCTGATAATGAGGATGAGATCATGGACTTAAATTCTATGCACATTTGATCATTCTCAGCTATTATTTTTTGTGCCATGATTCAGTACCCTGACAAGTTACCAAACAATATTGTTGTTTCTTTCTTTCTACTTCATACAAATTGTCACATAATCTTTTGATTGAACTTAGAACATGAGAAAACTCTCTGTTAATGGTGTGTTGCTTCGCACAGGTCATATGTTCGAGACTCATAATCTCTTAAGTTGACGATTGAACTTAGAACATGAGAAAATTCTCTAGCACGTGGAATGAACAGCAAATACTTTTAGCGTGGCCGAATTGACCGAGGCAAAACATACACATCACACATGCATATACTACATATGATTCACCAAGGGGCATACAAATTTACCCATAGCCAAAACAGGGTTATGTTCTCAGTGCAAATGCCACTTAATGAACCAAAGCAAATCCTGAGTGGTCCTCCCAATCAACATGCCACAACACAAGAACATCAATTCAGGTTCCATTAGCTTATCCCTATATATAAATATTTCATTTCATGATTAAAATTATAAGTAAACAACTATTGGAGATTTAAGTTGTCAGAAGATGAAGAATGTATACTAGTAATTGATTGCACAGCTTTTGGGTCATTGGGTTTGTGGTCCAACATAAAAAAAACCAGAACTTGTTATTAGATTCTTTCATTAATCTTTGTTGTTAATCATTGGAGGGAACCCAGGATGTTCTTTCTCATTAATGAAAGGTCAGCTCATTTTTTGCACCATACATTACTTACATGTCTTCTCTTTTATGGTATCTTTATTTATTTCCTTAATTCTCTCACTCACCAAATCTGACCTTGACACCAATATTTCCCACAACTCTGTCACAACTTCACGCAACTCCACAGTGTAAACACAACACAACTTGGTCCAATTAATGAATTAATTATGCTCTAATCCCATGCTTGAGTGACAAGCAATCACTTAATCCAGTTAACCAAAATTCTTGGGAACCATAATCGATACTTGGATTTGATTCAAGATCAAAGGAATCTATGAAGTAATATATAAAATCTAAAAGTCTTACCAAAATCTTCCATATGAAGAACATGTTGCAAGGTTTAAAGGGAATAAAAGTAAATTTACCTAATCCATAAGCTCTTCTCTATTTGAACCAAAACCCTTTAATTATGAGCCAATGATTGGTGTCATGGAAAGGAATAATTGGTAAAAAGGCACATAAACCTACAAGGTAGCAGATGAGCCCAACATTTAATATTTTGCTTAAATCTTCTTCTTTTTTCTATGAGAAGGATTAAGGGGTCCATTACCTAAAAGTCTCAGCTTTTCTCTCAATAATTCTGTTAAGTGGTCATGGATATTAAAAAGAAAAACACATAAATTAATGTGGAATATAATTATACAATTATTATCAACCTCTCTCTGTCAACCCTCTTGTTTCTTTAATGTCCTGTCTTGAGACTCTTTTCCAAGAAAATAAAGGCAGCTCTCAGAGGATTAGGCATGAGGGTTTATTTTTATCTTAAAAAAGAATCAAGGTTATGGGGCATTGACAACAAACAAAAGAAACAGCTAATGAGAGAATTAGAATTAAATTGGGTATTGTAAAATGGAAACCAATCTGCCATGGGCTTGGTACCTCAAATAAATAAACTTCTATTAATAGAAAGGAATCTTAATGAGGCATGGTTTTAGGTGATGACAGGGAATGGATGTTGACCCATCAACAAAGAGGATAATACCAAACAAATCCATTTCAAAGAAGAGGATTAAATTTTCAGACACATACACAAGTGGGTTTTTTCTGCAGCTTGCTTGTTGATTATTATTCTAATGTTTTGGTTGAAAATGGTAAAAGCTCAAAATGCTCAAGGAGATCATCACTGTCGTTCAGTCGAAATATTTTTGTAAATATTATCGAATGTCTGTTACGGGCATGAGCGCAACTTTCTTAACTAAAATCTTGTAAATTGCCCCCAACTTTCTTTCTCTTTCAAAGCCAAAGGCCATGAGTTGTCAAAAGCAAACTCAATCCCCTTTTAGGGCTATAAAAAGATCAACAAAACACCTTTAGAGCTTTTCTTTTTTCCCTCTTTCAATTTACCATCTTTTGTGAAAGATAACCTTGTCTCTTCTTCAATATCCAATGTTATAAAAAAAAAAAGAATATTATTATTTGTTTTCTTGAGCAAGTACTTGCATTCCTGAGAGACCAATAAAGGAACCAATGAGAAAGCACAGGCGGTTACAAGAGAGAGAGATTGTGGAGTAGGATTCTAGTGGGTTCTTCTTTCCAAAGACCCACACTTTTTTTAACCCAAAGTTTCAATTTTTAATTTTGATTACTTATATTTTCTTCATACCCCACACACAAAACAAAGGGCCAGAGGCAGGTCTGGCAGGACAAGATTTTCTGTACCTTGGGGATGAGTTCCCAAAATCTGAAAATATTTACTCAGAGGGTGATAAATAAAGCACACTAATCAAACAGATTTCTTCACAGAGAAGAAGAGGAAGAGAAAAAAATAGAGACACCAATTGAAAGATCAAAATTTGGAAGAAGGAGAGAGATATATCTGAGAAAAAGACTGGACCCTCCCAGCTTGGACACCTCTTGTGTTTGTGGCTACTTAGATATATGTATATATATACTTTTGTTTGACAAGAAAGCTTTGATCTTTTGTCTCTCTCATCACTTGCTCTCTTTGCTTCCCTTCTCCATATAAGAGTAATTTTTGGTAAACTTTCAAAATTTTCTTTCCAATTCCTCTGTTTTCAGCTCTTTTAACACAAATGGTTTCTCTTCACTTGTGCTTTTCAGCTTCTACCTTGGATGATGGTGATGAGAATGGTCTGAAGAGAGGCTTGCATGGCTAGTCACAGGCTTGGAGAGACTGGTCTATCAGATTCAGGTCCTTCAAATCATCATATTGCTTATGGTCTTCATGGGGTCACCAATCCTACAAGCTTCCTGTATGTGTCTCTCCTGTTTCAAAAGATCAAATTTTGAGACCTGGGTTTTGATTATATGTGTTGTTTGAATATTGTTCATGAATGGACGATCAGGAATCAAGAAGGATCTGCGTTTGATTTTGGGGATCTAGAAGAAGCAATTGTGCTGCAAGAAGTTAAAATTAGAAATGATGAAGCAGCTAAAGATTGTATGCCATCTTCTTCTTCTTCTTGTTCTTCTTCTTTATCAATCATTACTCTTTTGTTTGACGTTTTGATGAGCAAAAAGAGAAAGAAACCAACACCACCTAAAAGCAGATAGAGAGAGAGAGAGGTGTGGGTTTTGGGTTTTTGAAAATGTCTACAGAAGGGCACAGTTGGGGGTTACCATTTCCAATACAGTAATGATTCTGAGACAAGAGACTTGAATGGCGTGAGGATACAAACTTAGAAACCTGACCTCCCAGCATGATTTACTGACTCCATAACTGCAGAAAAGGAAAAAGAGGGATTAGGTTTTGATATTTTCTTTGTTGAAAAAACTTCTGGGTCTTTAAATATTTTGGTGATCCTCTGCATCCTCTGAGATTTTGTTTTTGTGATTCTTGCAGCTTTATTCACAGGCACAGCCAGGCCTGCAGCTACTCTGGAAATGTTCCCTTCATGGCCAATAAGATTTCACCAAACCCCAAGAGTAACCAGCTCCTACCTCCCTCCTTAAATTTTCCTTTGACCATTTCCTTCTTCCTCATCCTTCTTCTTCTTCAACTTTTGAAAACCCATTTTCCAGAATGAAAGGTCTGATTTTGGGTTGGTGGTTTTGGTTCTAAAGTTTGAAACTTTGGTGGGTTTTTGTTGAAAATACAGGGAAGTTCAAGGTCAGGAGGAGAGAGCACAGACTCAGGATCAGCATCAGCATCAGCATCAGCAGTGAACACACTTTGTTCGAGCAAAGCTGAGGCCCACTTAGAACCAGAATCTCCTATCAGTAGAAAAGACCCTCAGTTTTTGGACAAGAGGCATCATCTCCAACACCAACAGCAGCAGTTTCAACAGCACCCACTAGAGATGGCAAGTGATATCTCCAGAACAGGAACCTCTCAGAATCAATCAGCTGCCAAGCCACCACCCCAAGAAAAGGTTCTTAATTTACTGTTTTGAGTTTTAATATTAACTATTCAATCCTCCCATATCCCAAAAACTAAGGAAAAAAGTTGCATCTTCTTCATAGCATGATTACTGTTTTGACCTCTTTCTCTCTCTCCAAAGCCCAAATCCCAACAACTCTCAGAAAATCAAATAAATGGCAGAGTTTTTCTGACCTATGGATGATTTTCTGACATGAATGATATTGAGTTTTGTACATAGAAAAGGCAACAGAGAGAATCTTCACAGTGTTTTCTTTTTTCACGCAACAGTTTCTCTTGATAAAATAATGATTCACTTTACCCAATCCCCAAACTGAAGTTAAATACCTTGCTTTTTTAAGCCCTAACCTCAAGATCAGCCAATGATTCCTTCCTCAAAACCCATATCATTATCATCATTACCTGTCTCAACACCAGCATTTTACATCAGCATCAGAAACCCATAATGCTTCCCATAATCATTGTTAAGAACCAAGATTAGGTAAAAATAAATATTGTCAGATTCTGATTTTTTTAGTTTAATCTTTTGTGACTGTATCAGAGGAAGGGTGGTGGTTCGACATCAGACAGACCACTTGATGCTAAGGTCTGAAACTTGCTTCCATTTATTATTGTTCTATTAATAAATTAAGCTTTGTCCATCTTTTAAAAAAAAAATCAATCTTTTGTGAACTGGGTTTAATTCAGACATTGAGAAGATTAGCTCAAAATAGAGAAGCTGCTAGGAAGAGCCGCCTCAGAAAAAAAGCTTATGTTCAGCAACTTGAATCTAGTAGACTTAAACTTACTCAGCTAGAACAGGATCTCCAGCGAGCCCGTTCTCAGGTTCTTGAAATTGTTATAAACTTCTTTAATTTCAATTACTGAAAACAAAATTGTTTGAAAAATTGTGATGTTCTTGGTGGGTAGGGCTTGTTGCTGGGGGTTTGTGGATCTGCTGGTGCTGGTGGAAGCATTAGCTCTGGTAAGTTTGTATAATTTACTGAAAATTTCTCATTTCTTGTTTGCAAAATGAAAATTTCTAAAAATGTTGGCCAACTTTCTAAATAAGACTGAATCTTTTGTCTATGTCTCTAGCTTTTTATAAAGAGAATATGTTGAACAAAAAAACCAGAAAGATTCATTGGCCTTTTTCAAGACAATTGTATATATTCTGTAGCTACCAACCTTTTCACTTTTAAGCCAAATACATCAAATTGGTCCAGCATCTAATATATAGCACTAAATAACGAATTATATTGTTGTGCTTGTACATGTATATATATAGGTGCTGCAATATTTGACATGGAATATGGGAGGTGGCTGGAGGACGAGTACCGGCACATGTCAGAGCTGCGAACGGGGCTTCAGGCACAGTTGTCGGACACGGATCTGAGACTAATTGTGGATGGATACATTTCACATTACGACGAAATGTTCCAGCTGAAAGGTGTAGCTGCAAAAACTGATGTTTTCCACCTTATTACCGGGATGTGGACAACTCCCGCCGAGCGCTGCTTCCTCTGGATGGGCGGTTTCCGGCCATCTGACCTCATCAAGGTGGCTCGTTTTGTCCCTAATATTGCTGTCATTTTTGTCATTGTCTTTTTCCTTTGCTTAGAAATTTTTGTGTCCCATTTCCAAGTTTTTCTTTGCAAGTGACTGTGACTTCCTTAATTCTAGGAAAACTAGCTATTTTCTTTTCAGAATTAAATCAATTGCACGGCATCTTTTGAATAAAATAATACCCAACCACCAAGAGTAATCAGGATAGATGATGTTTCGTGTTTGGTTTATCTTTTCAAAAATAGTTCATTAGCAGATGGTGATGATAGTTCAAAAATAGTTCATTAGCAGGATAGATGATGTTACGTGTTTGGTTTATCGTAAACATTAGCTTTTGAATTCTTTTCAATTTACTATACATGTAACTTGACGAGAATGGTGGTTTTTAATGTTTATGAGATAGTTTGACCGGCTTATAACCTTAAACACACCCTCTACGTTCATACGCAGATGTTGATATCGCAACTGGACCCGTTGACAGAACAGCAAGTAATGGGGATTTACAGCCTGCAGCACTCGTCGCAGCAAGCCGAGGAGGCACTGTCGCAGGGGCTCGAACAGCTACAACAGTCCCTGGTCGACACCATTGCCACCGGACCGGTTGTTGACGGCATGCAACAGATGGCCATGGCCTTGGGCAAGCTTGCCAATCTTGAAGGCTTTGTTCGCCAGGTATGTGTATATATATATATATGTCGGTTTATTATTCGTTAACCTTTCATTTTAAAGATAAAAATATAAAATAACCGTATTCCATATAGATTGCCATACTGTATAAATTTTGTACAAAACATTTAACATTTTCCTTTATATATCTACTTGTTGTTTTGCGCCGCAATTCTTTTGTAAAACTGTAACAATCTCATTGTTTAGTGGACCTCATCTCCTACCTCTTGATTTTACATTTTAAATTGACTTATATATAATTAAATGTCTTTATCAATGATAGTAACATTTTTATATTGAAACAAATAGATGCGCCAATATGGATTGTATTCGTCAACTAATTAGACATTAAAAATATTAAATTAAATTTATATCAGTGGATTGCACTTAGGGTTCTGATCATGTGGTTTTTGCTTTGAAA
Source organism: Pelargonium cotyledonis (assembly GCA_036897625.1). Classification (NCBI taxonomy): domain Eukaryota; kingdom Viridiplantae; phylum Streptophyta; class Magnoliopsida; order Geraniales; family Geraniaceae; genus Pelargonium; species Pelargonium cotyledonis. Next base: position 2,109 of record JAYMTA010002496.1, on the reverse strand, counting down.
GTGATGTCTGTTGACATAGAAACCCTAGATAGCTAAAACGATCCTATCATCAACTTAGTTTTGAATTAATTAAATTAATGATAATGTAAATTCTTGAAAAAATATTGGTTATGCATATTATTTTAATCCAAATGTTTCACAGGCTGATAATCTGAGACAACAAACACTTCATCAATTGTGCCGGATCTTGACTGTCCGGCAAGCCGCAAGATGTTTTCTGGTGATCGGAGAATATTATGGACGATTACGAGCTCTGAGTTCTCTTTGGGCCTCTCGTCCAAGAGAGTAAGATTATTATTATTATTATCAATTTTAATTTAACTCAATATGTTGAAATATATATTGCTGAGCTAGGGTTTCAATATTACAGCACTGTCATTTTCTTGAATAGCTTTGTTTATTTTCATGGTGCAGCAACATGATCAGTGATGACAATTCATGCCAAACGACAACGGATTTGCAGATGGTTCAGTCTTCACAGAATCACCATTTCTCAAACTTCTGAGCAACAAAATCAGCTTCTTCTTCATCATCATCAAAACAAAGTTCAAACCAAATCACCTATTTAATTAGGTTTTGGATCATGTTGAAGCTAGCTACTACTGCTATACGGATAGAGTTTTTTTCTCTTCTTGTTGAGTAGTTATATTATATATTATTAATCATATACATTAATCTTTGTAAATTAATCTATTTTATATGAGCCTTAATTAATCATCTTGCTTGTGTTTTCAAGAATATATTAAAAATGAATTATCATTATTGTCTTTTGTTCTTGTAGCTAGTGGCTCTTCATTAACATATAAAGCTATGGTAGCTTGAATTGGGTTGTTGCTTTCATTAATGTGAAGTGGTTGGGTAGAGGAAGAAGAAGAAAGAAACTATAGAAAGGACAAATTGGGAACATAAAAAAATAAAAATAATAAAATTATAAACTCAACACATTGTATTTTCCAAATGGAAACAAACAATTTAAAGGTTTAGTGTAGTGGCCAATTATTTTTTAAAAAGAATAAATAAGAAGAAGGCTTGTTTCTTACTCTACATTTATATCATATATGAAGTGGTTGCAAAGAGAATGAGTATTTAATTTAAGAGTGAATTAGTTTTGCCTCTCCTGTACTCAAATGTTTTTTAAATTTACTCCATGTACTCAAACTTGTGTGATTTTAACTCTTAATGTTTTTTTTTTTTGTGATTCTCACCCAGTCGACCTGTTATTGTAGGTTACTCTTTGCCACATCATCACTTCATGAGCTAAATCTGAAAAATATTTGATTCTAGTGGCTAAATCTAAAAAAATTAAATGAGAAACAAAATTGATGAATGTATATAATATGCATAAATTTTTTTTTCAAACAATAAAATTTGAGAGTTTTGTTTTTATGAATCTTCCCCCATATACACGAAGAAATGTTATGATCAGATTTTGCTCCTCTAATTTTGGTTAGCATGAAGAACAATTGCAAGGGGTTTTCAATTGTGGTGTGCCACTTCTCTTCGAAGCTGGTGAAATTGATTTACACTACCAGAAAACACCTCACTTCCGACGGACATTTCCAACGGAAACACTTTATTCCATCGGAAATCTTAAATTTTTTTTTTTTAATATTTTTTTAATTATTTACGACTGAATTTGCTACAGAAAGTTCCGTCGAAAATATTTGCGACAGAATTTGAGACGGCCTTTCCGTCGCAAATCTGAAAATAATAATAAAAAAATAATGAATTGGAAACAGCTGTTTGCATTAACTAAAAATAATAATAAAAGAATAAATGAAAGAGACTTTCTCTCTTCTCTTCTCTTATCTCCAAAAACTCTCTCTCTCCATAAACGTTCTCTCTTCTCTCTCTCCCCAATCCTTATCTCTCTCTCCCCAATCCTTATCTCTCTCACACCAAACTTCCTCCCCACACCAGCGACCACAACTCCACCGTGCCTCGCTTGCCACGTCCACCGTGTCTCCGTCGCCACGTCCACCATGCATTCCTCGACGCCACACCATGCCTCTCTCCTCTCCGCCTTTCCTCCTTTTCCGTCGTAGCCACTTTCCGTGCCTCCGTCACCGGTGGTCCGAGAACAAAGAAGGTATTTTCGCTTTTTTTGTC
>JAYMTA010002495.1:0-16409 GCA_036897625.1 Pelargonium cotyledonis | reverse complement strand
ATTTCAAGATTTCAACTCTATTTACTTAATCTTTACATGAAATTGAACATAGAATCTTCGGTTCTTGAATAGCTTTTATTTTGTAGGCATGCACAAAACAGAGGTACACGTATCAATAAGTAGTACGCAGACATGACCTCACATGAAATTTGTAAGAGGAACTAATATCACAAGAACAATCAAACTCAGTTTAAGTACGAATTGTTCTACTCAAAACACGAAAAATATTCAAATCATGCTACGGTGATCAATTGAAAAGAGAGATGTTTTCTTTTCTTAAAAAGTGGATAATTTGTATTATCATCAAAAGCTTCAACGAATTTCTACATATTCTTGTATAACGAACCGTTCAACAAAATAAATGATTGATAGACGTGGCCGTCATGCATGTGTAATACATGTACCTCAGATTCAATCCTAGCCTTCGTCACAACAAACACAATATGTGACCCCCACCCCCACCCCGAGAAAGAAAGATGGTGAAAATCAGCATATGGGATACACTATCCACCTATCATAGACTAACATATATACATGAATTACACATGCAACACAGCGACTACATGTATTACACATGCACACGTGAGTCTTGGTTGTAAGTTAGTAACGTTGTAAGTTGTAACAAACTCAAGTATTTTTAACTTAATATTTTTTTGTTATAAAAAATGGAAAATTACACATACTCACACTGTACTTTATACCTTTTACACATATCTACCTTATACTTTAGTTTGTAACTATTGAACTACCATGTACTATGTCAGATAACTTTCCGTCCACTATTTCCGTCAAAATTAACGGAATATTCCAAAAATATTTCCTTTCAGTAGTCAAATTCCGTTAACTTTGACAAGAATTAGTGGACGGAAAGTTATATGATATAATACAGAGTAGCAAATAGTTACAAACTAAGTTCATGATAGGTATATATAAAAGGTATAAAGTACATTTTGGGTACCTATAATTTTTCCCGTAAAAAATGTAGTTGTTTTGCTTTATGAATATTGCTTTCAAGCACCGAATCCAAATTTCTATACCTGACAACCACCTCCAATGTTTAGTCTCTATCCATGAAAATATTAACTATATTCTGCAGTTCAACCACCAATTAGGCACAATTTAATTCAATAGTGTTGTGGTGGAAGCAGGAAGTATTGCACGCGCCGCCGTGGCCGACAGACAGGTCGTGAGCTACGTACTACGTAGTTAACGTTTTTGGTGTTGATTGCTATATAATCTGGGCAGTTGAAGCTAAAAGGAGAAAACTTTAACGACGTCGCTTTTCTTTTGGAATCATACGTTTTCTTGTGATGATCACTTTCTCTTTGCAGTTGCGGCAAGCTACCTAACTTTTGCCTTTACGTAAATACTATTCCTGGTTAAGGTTAGATTTTCAGTCAAACCTGTTTCCCAACTAATTTAACAAACGTTGTAGTAAAGCTACTAACAATTTGGGGTTGAAACTATGCGCATCCGAAATTCGATTAATTTTGAATTGGGTCCAAATTTTCTTACAAAATTATATATCAAACCAGATCGAATTGTCCCGTAAGAGATGATGCAATGCTCAAGAACACACATCTTCATGTGGAAGGTCGTGGGTTCAAATCTCATTGTGTCGGATGGGATGGGGTGGGGTTCAAATAGAGAGATACCCCCTATTGTTTAACTCAAATAGTTAATTTTTTTTATAATAATAATAATAAAAAAACGGATCGAATTATGCAAGATAAATTAGATCGTTTTACACTAAAAAGTTTGTATTTTATTTGTTCTAATCTTAAAAAACCTCCCCAGTAAATTTGAACGGAAACATCTCCTTTATGGAAACCTCAATAAAGATAAAAGGTAAAGATGGAACTTGATTTGTAACATTTGTGTTTAGACACAATTCGGTTTATGAATTTTTCTTAAACTCAAAATACATCATGAATTTTCGTTCTTAGACACAATTTGTTTTTTTTTTTTCTTAAACCCAAAAGAATCTTTGAATTTTCAAATATAAACTTAATTTTGGTCTTCAACTTTTGATAAAAACTCTACTGAGAAAGACCATTTTACATAAACAAAATTCCTTATCGACAAATGATATCTGGATTATCCTTTTAGTAAAGACAAAATTCAAATATTAACTTTTGAATGGGCATTGATATCGCAAGCGCCCATGGCCTAATGGATAAGGCGTCTGACTTCTAATCAGGCGATTGTGGGTTCGAGTCCCACTGGGCGTGTTGTATTATTTTTTTCCACCCACAATTTCATCTTATTTTCACTCCTACCCTTTCTATGCTATATCCTAGTTTTTGTTATTTTCAATTTTGCCCCAAAAGTATGTCCTAATTCTACCTTCCTTCCAATAATTCAGATATCCTCTGCAACTGCAAGTCCTGCCCACTTGACATTCAAGAAAATATACTGTTCAATATTGTTCTATGCTTGTAGCTCCATCACAGGCTGCCACAAATTGGTCTCCTTCTTCCCCACACTCCCTCCAATCCATCAATCTCACAACACACCCAATAATACACTTCCAGTCTCTTAACTCTTGTCCATATTTTCTCACAAACTTCAAAAAATTTGCAACATTGAATTCTTGATCAGTATGGTACTGTAGATTTTGAATTCTAGAGTGCATCATGTGGAGTCCCAATCGCGGGTTAATGTAATTCGGTTAATCAACATGTTAACGAATCGCGACAGATTGAATTTTTGTCCCTCAACTTGTATTGTTCTCTGGTGTTTTGTGATTAAACTACTCTTTTGGAAACTCAAAGGGACAATATCATATGGCTTTGCAAATTGCAATGCCCATTTAGAAACTCCATGTGCACAGCAATATATTTAACATTAACACCCATCCCTTTATGGCCTAATGACCATCTTTATGCATTAAAAAATGGGAGGAGAGATCATGCTTTTTTTGACAGTAAACTTGAATAGTGCTTACTGCAGATTTTTGCTTCTCTCTTCACTGCAGAGAGCTGATTCTAATAGATGGGAGCTTCACCAATATATGGTACAGTGTGGATTAACAAAACTATAAGTACATAAATCAATATATTGAAGCTCTAGTTGTTTTTTTCCATCTTTTATGTTGAGCTCCAAATCTCTGCATTTTTAACTTTGGAAACACTCTCCAACACCTCATAGGGAAAAATGTCTCCAATCACAACTACCATCTTGCTATCCAGATCCACCTTGTAAGATGTCACTCCTGTTTCAAGAAACAATCCAATTCTTATAAGAATTTGAAAATTTGGCAATGATGTGAACATATTTTTGAATGGTTTTATGCATGTACCTTCCATCTTGGAGATATGTTTCTCAACTTTCTTTGCACAGCCATTGCAGTGCATTGACACCCTCAGCATCACCATCTTCACAACAACAACAACAAAAGGTTCATTATTTCAAAAACTAGTTTATGTGCAAAACCCAAAATCTATATTAATTGTAGAGGAAGGAAGAGAATTTTTACCTTAGGCTTCAATTGAAAAGCCAGAGTTTGTTTACCAGCATCATTCATTGCCAACAGCTTGGTTCTATCAGTACCCACCAGAGGCTTCTTCTCGAACTCTTCGTCATCGCCATAGCTTTCCTCGAAGTTCATGCAGAAGCAAGATCTTGAGTTGGATGATAGACAAAAACAGTCCAAAACCTTCCCAAAATTGAGCTTCACCATGTCAACTTCTCAACACAAAACACAGCAGAGCCACCAGCTGATATGTATGAGACAAAACCAGATCTAAAGTAAATTGGAACAAACTATATAATACAAGTTTTCATTGGGAAAACCAAAAAGGTTGAGAAGAACAGAACAGAACAGAACCCAATGGAGCTTATGGAGGAGGAGGAACAAAGAAGCCAAGACAGTTGCCTATATAGATATCAACTGCCCATAATTTATAGAAAGTGACAATCTAACACCAAAAAAAAGCTACTCCAACTGGATTTTGTCATGTGATGCACTACTAAAGATAGCAATAAACCACTGTAAAATTGTTTGAAAGTAGCAATTTCATGTGAGATTTAGCAGTTGAGTACAAGTGAGAGCTAGTGTCTATTTAATGACCCAAGAGAGAAACAAGGGTCACAGTCACCAATGGAGGAAACCATGAAGCTCGACGATACGTGGCGAATAAAAAAATCATCTTATCTGTAAGTTTTATACATTCTTTTTGTGATGATCACACTGTGCATGACCAAGAAAATGTAGTAACTTGAGGTTCAAGGCTGTGTTAATGGCTTAAACATGGAGTAAATTAAAGAAGAAACAAAAGGGCGGTGAGGGTTGTGATGCTAGAAACCTTGTCTTGGCTTCAATAATTTAAGGTGAGAGGGGACAAAGGGCCTCATATTATTGGGTTCCAGCTCGAATAATAATTGGAAGATCGATCTGAATTCGAATGGCTATTTTATTATTTGTGGTTTTTGTAATGTGATCAATGGCTCTACTCTACTACAGGTTGGTCCATGTGATGGTATGATTCTTTTAGAATAGAAAGAAAGAGACGAAAAATGGAGCTAGTGGTGTAGTCATGTTAGGCACGAGTGGGTCACAGGAGTTTTGCCAAAACTATATTTTCAAGGAAGAGGATCCTTGCATGTACATTAACGTGTCGCATTCTCTGCCAAAATATCATTCTTTTTCTCTCCAAATTTGTCCGGATCCCACCTAATCCTTTCAATTTAGAAGATGTGTGGTTCTGATTAGTCCATGTCAGCCTAAAAGCAATATACGTGCACGTAGATACGTGAACTGATCATTTCTGTATTTTCCACTAGCAAAGTTGGCTAGCCAGTGTTTTCATGTGGGGCAGTTGAGTTGAGTGATGTATGTGAACCAGAAAAGAAGAGGCCAAGAAGAGATTGTTTCTGTTTTCGATCATCAGCAACCTGATCTCTCCAGATTTTGCTGTTGTAATGGAAATGAACACACCACTATAGTGCACTGCAAGAACTTGGGTTTTTGACTTTGATGGCTTATGTGACAGCATTTAAGTTTGTCTGTTGTGCCCAATATCAACAAGGACAATGAAATGGAAATTAAACATGTGGTGTTGGTGAGTGTCTCCCAGAGTTAATATACCTTGTTATGAAGAAAAAGAAGTTACTACAGGATCTTGTTTGTGTCCACAGTCTATTTTTTCTTATTAGTAACGGGACATCAAACTAAAGCAATAATGTTTATCACTCTCTAAAAGGAGCCACTTTAAATTTCACTTCACAAATCACACTCCATACCGTCGACAAGAAGGCTCGAACTTGAGACATCAGAGAGAATCTAAAATGTTTTAACTATAAACTTGACTCAACTTGTCCACAATTTATTTATCTTTCTCAAAGACGGATGTTAGTAGATATCATATCTAAAGCTATTTTTGACTGTTGGAGAACGGAAGAATGACTTCCTAACAATGGAGGTCTAGTATAAGAGGCTAAGAGCTTTCTCGAAAATAGGCCCTCTTGCACGATATCGTGTAGCTCGTACGGGTATTTTACTCAAAAAATTGAATTTTATATGAAAAAGTAACGGGTGATCAAAATAACTTCAACCCATGTCACACTATTAATTAAAATTAAGTTTGTTTTGGTTTAGATCGAAGAATTACGTATAAAATACCTCTATACACATGTGAAATGGACATATCCAAACAAACTCTAGATGTCTTAACTCGCTAAAGTCAACCAGGCTATAGTTTTAATGTTGAAGCTGCTATGGAAATTAAGATAAGCTTATGTATATTATCGAGGCTGATTAGCACTGACATTAGGTTGAAAAATTGGTCTGTCCCCACGTATATAGAAGACGGAAAAGGGCACAATACCTAATTCCATGTGACAGTAATATTATAATATTTCGACCATGCATGGTCCAGTAATTAATTTTGTAGTATATAATTACTTGCAGAATTGTTATTTTTTCTAGCACATTTTACAACAGTCCCTCTTGTGAAATCAAAAGAGAAGCATATTCCTAGTTCACAGTGGTGCAGTTGGGGTTATAGAAAAACCAAGAAATGCACAAGCAACTTCAGTACAAGATGCATTGAACACTTTAGCATGTAACACCTACCAAACCGACAAAATGCAAGAAACAAGCTCACTAATTTTTATTTTTAAATTATAAGGTTCTTGAGAGGGCCCGCAAATTCGCGGTTGATATATCCATTTTACTACATTTAGACTAATTCTTATTCGAGTCGAGTAGGACCACAAGAGCGGAAAAGCTCTCCCTGAAGCTGCGTTTTCTGGAACTCAAATTCGAGAGTTCAGATTAAACTATAACAACTCCTTATCAGCTGATCTACGCTTTTGGTGGTACAAGCTCACTATTTTTCACATATATTAATTCTTGAAGAACATGCATCATGCATAAAATAAAAACGATATTAGCATGGATGTCATTCATGTAAAGGTTTGGGTGCAAGCTCGAGAACTTGTGTTTAGTTGCGCGCATGACCAAATGAATAATATTTTATTTAAAATTGATACAATATTTACAAATTTGATAAATAATAAGATATTTATGAATATGTTTACACTTCGTAAATTTTTAACATAATTAGTTCATCGTATTAATTCGCTGAATCATAAGCTAATATTGTAGATTTGTGTACCAGTAATGTTGCTCCATATTAATATACATCATACTTATTACAAGTGTAATGATATTTCATTAGTGGTAACTATAAATTGAAAGTTGAAAACTTTTCTGGATTGTAATATTGTAATTTTTTATATATACTTATTACCCATCGGATACGCAGTTGGGTGAAACAAATAATATTGTTGGTGCTACCATGAATGAAGAAGTTCTACAAGACATTTGAATATAATTGGAGATTATTAGTGAAGGTGGTGCTTTGGAGAAGGATTATGATGTTGAAATTGGTGTTGCTGATGATCGTGATGCTGAAAGTAGTGTTGAATTTCACTGTCTGAATGTACGTGACCAAAAAAAAATATTTGGACGGCGAAAGAATTTGAATAGCTCCAGAAAAAGTAAAATTTGCACTTGTGAATGTCATGTGCACAATGGATAACATAAAATATCAGACCCCAAACGCAATGACCAATTCATACTAGCTCAACACTTCTCATGGTCCAAGCCCATGCCATGACCAAGCCCAATCTTAATCTTACTTGAAAATATAGAAATATGGATATTTCTTTGGAGAAATCTAGAGATATGAAGAAGTTTAGAGATCATCCAGACAATTAATCCAAACTATTCATAGTGCTCATATACTTTTAATCATAGTCGTTCATTTATGTAGGCTTCTAATATAAATATGGGATGGCAACACTTGCCCAAACCATCCTCATTTGTTTGTAATTTGTCTTTGAGTAATAAAAATATTATTTTGACTTGTATGTTACATATCTGTTGTTTTTCACTTTCTTGTTGGTTAACCTTAAATCAAAACGTTGAGGTTAGGTCATAGTTCCAAATAGTGACAAAGTGTGTAAAACTAAGGAAAACAATAACGAGACAATTCAATGAGCTATGTAAATGTGTCCATTTGTCTTTTCTGCACAACCTCTTAGTTTTCTGCTAGACTCCCACATAGAAGTCACAACGGATGCTTGACTAGACGGTGTATCTGTTGCAGTCTACCATGTTCAACACAATGCAAAGGTTTGTGCATGATGTTAATATCTGACAAGCAAACTTCAGGGGCTAATATTGAGATGACAACAACAACACAAGAGTTTGGCACTTCTCGTCAAAACTGTCCACTCTAATACTTGTGGGCAAAAGCCTACAACAAAGGATACCATCTCCCACTTGTCAAATAGCGAGGATCCACGCCCACTAAATGTTTACGACAAAATCGGATTAAAAAGAGTACAAGTACAACCCATATATGCTAATTAGCAATGTCTTTGTGTCCCTAGGAGAGAGAAAAGGAATAGCAATTTTGGCACACATCACAGTTCCCGTGAAGAACAATGTGGATCCAACTTTCAATACCAATTGCTTCATCTGAAAGGAAAGGAAAAGAAAAAAAATAGTTGGACGACAACATTTCATTTTCAAAAGATATAAATGCAAAAAAATACATACATTGTACTCATTTGAACTTCAGTACAAAAACTAAAAATTATTGCAACTATTATAATTACATGCCCTTTGAATAATTTGCACAGTTAGTGTTGTGTTAATTTTATGTAAACAAGACTAAATTGACTTGTGTTCAACCAAAGAGCCAACAACTTACCACACACGTCCACACCAAATAACAACATCAGCCCACACAAGATTCGAAGGCAGAGGCATTGGAGTAATTATTGAAAATCACAAAGTGATTAGTAATAAATAAGAATCAAAGAGTTTGTAGGAGATATATATTCATAGGACAAAAGGGAAATTTGGAAAAGTAAATTATGAAAAACTAATATTCCGGTGGCCGTGAATTCAAAGATATAAATTTCTTACCAGGTTGAATTTGGGTTTTCCAGAAATAAATTCAAAAAATTGTTTGAATAATCCCAACCATACTGATTATAACATAAAACCTATAATTATCCAAACACAAATCCCAAATATTCAAACAAAAAACCCCAAGAGATTTAAAAGAAAATGCGCACCACAATGTTTTTGGTGTTGTTGTGGCAGTGAAAATGGTGGTTAGGGATTGGGTGAGAAGTCTTGTTTGATACTTAGAAGAACTCTAGAACTATGAAGAAACTTAGAAATTATCTAGACAATTAATCATATCCATTCATAGTACTCATGTACTTTTAATCATAGTCGTTCATTTAACTAGACTTCTAACCATCCCCCAACTCTTTGCATTTTAGAAATGTTACAAGATGCATTTAAAAATAAGTTCTTTATATATAGTAATCTCTTGTCGCGCTTAATAAGCTTCTTGTATATCGACAATATAAATCGTAGAGGAGGATGTTTGTCATCCAACTTTCAGCTTAAGCTTCCATTTGTTAGCTTAAGCTTTTGGATTGGAGTAAAGTTTAACGCTAACAAATCCTCTTACTCGGTCTTAAATCAATTCGGCACTCCACTTAGTAGAAATGATGTTTTTCAGCAATTTATATCATTACATACACAGATTTTGTTATCTTGTTTAACTAATAAAGTATAACTCAATAAGGAAAACACATGAAAAAGGAATTAAGATAACCTCAATGTGAGTTGAAGAAGGAGAAGCAGCAGGGGTGACATACAATCTCCGATATTTGCCACCACCACGTTCACTATACCAGTCGCAAAGTGGTCAGGGAGCAGAGAGGACGTCGTTAAAGTCAGACGACAGAAACAAGAGTGTATATGTCATTGTTGTTATCCCTAAAAAGAATTAACAACACTAACCAGATAATTCTGATTCTGAACTCCTCGTTTAAAGTGATTACAATAAACTGAATGTCTTCCCAAATGCTATCATTATATGGGTAGATATTTGCACATGGAGCTGCAAATACAGTTACAAAAATCGAGATTAACATACAATCAAATATTGAACATTTAAAATATGTTATAACATACAATAATATATATTTTATAAAAAAAAAAATACAATAATATATAAATTTACTAGCAAATATAGCCTATAGTTGGTACAGAAACCCCACTCTCAAACAAATAACCAAATGCAATATTAGAATGTCCTATGAAATAGATTCTTGCCTGTTTGCAAAAATCAAATGTTGCTGGTCCAACAAGGCTCCAAACCTATACAACCTTAACTAAGCCATTAGGATTTTTCACACCAAGTAAAATGTGACTACAGACTCAAGACACTAGTCCTGTGACATGAAGTGGTAAAACACTAAAACTATCCATTTGCACTTAAATTTGGGGTAAATTAGTGTCATATTCACTGTATTTGTTGAAACTTTTTTTTTTGAAGAGTATTTGTTGAAATTTTAGAGTCTGCACCCAAAGTATTTTTTATATGAGTTTGACCCCTGTACTTTTTCAAACTTTAGTTTTGGTCCAAATGACTTGCTATTTCCGGTCTCCCACTTCCTCGTCACTCGTCCACGTTACCCTTCATTTGGAATCAAAGTTTGAAAAAGTATAGAGGTCAGAACCAAAAACTAAATATAAACTATTCTACATATTATTTTTATTCTCTATTTCCACTTCTTTAGTTACAAACAAGTGCACGAAATGAGTGGAGTATTAACTTTCATCACTGTCAAAGATAATCCAACTAGTTTGTCTACAATAGAGAATTTGTAGTCTCATTCATTCTCATTTCTTTTTCCTGCAACATAAGTTAATTGTTTTACGATTTTGTTTATGTTTTCTCATAGATTTACTTGAAAGATGGATGAAAACCATAGTAAATTAGAACCTATTATCAAGTGGATTGACATTGTTTAGAATGTGGGCAAGGTTGTATTGGTGCTCGTTGTGTCCATTGATTATCGAACTAAGTTACGAAAATTATAACATTTTTATTGTTGGTGCTCTTGTGTTTTTATTCTATTCTTGCACTTCATCATTTCTTGCATTTGTTTATTACCAAAGAAGTGAAAATAGAGAGTAAAAATAATAGGTAGAATGTTTTGGTTGTTGATAATTAGTTTTTGGTTATGACACTTGTATTTTTTCGTACTTTAATTTTGGTTCAAATGAAGGGTAACGCAGAAAAAAAATATGACGTGGACGGGTGACGTGGCTTTCTCGCTAACGTGGAAGTGGGAGACCGGCAATAGCATGTCATTTGGATCAAAACCAAAGTTAAATAAAGTACATGGACTAGACCAATATAAAAAAGTACTCGGAGACAACTCTAAAGTTTTAACAATTACAAGAACTAAAGCACCAATTTATCCTAAAATTTGTCTAGTTTTGTAACATAACTTAAAATGGAAAGTCTATACCACAGAGGGAAAATAGAGAATACAAAAACACTTTACAACAACTTTTTGTTAATTGGAAATTCTGGACCAAACTTGCAGAAGGTAACAGCATTCAATGAGAAGATTAAAACTAACACTAGCAAACATCCAGTAAAAACTTAAAGCATCTACTACCAAATTTGATCTCAAGCTTAGAATACAAAGCTCAAATGTAAAACTTGCATTTTAGCTAAAAGTCATTGGGATTTCTTCAAAAGTGATGAACTACAAAACCCCATTACATGCTCTAGCTCAGGGTGTACCTCTATCTTCTGTCTTAATGCTTCCACCGATAATTTCTGTCACAAATCCGTAAATGTCTGTCACAAAATGTAATATGTAACAGAATTGTGACAAAATATTTTTATTAGGAATAATTACGTATAAATACATTATAAATTACATGCTGTGCACATAACTACATCCCTTAGATCTGTTGCAACTAACTACACATTATATTTTTAAGTTGTACCGCCTGTTAAATATAACATAATAGCCATTTTCTCTTCTCTTTTGTTTGACATGTAATCAAATTAATATCTTAATACCATAAATACCCTTATGACCACCTGCAAGCACATATTGGGTTTGGGGAAGAAGAAGATAGAAGATTGACGAATGGACAGCTAAAAATTCCACCATTCGGATCAATAAGAACAACACGAATCGATCAATATGAACAATTGGGATTTGAGATTAAAAAAAAAGTTGGATTTGAGATTCAAAATATATATAATGGAACCAAGAAAATGGAAAGAACATTAAAATCACATTTAAGAATTGATTTTCAAATGACAAAGGTTGTCTGCGTACTGTCAAGAATTGATTACTTCACAATACATTCATATTATTGTAATATAGGTTTCATTTTCATATCTATATAGTTGCATATAGTATAACAAAAAAAGAAGATGATATTTCTTAGAGAAATGATACAGTATAACAAAAAAGAAAAAAATCTGAAATTGGAAAAAATTTACACATGAATTGATTTTCGAAAATGACATGAGTAGTTGCCTAGTTATGCGACCAAACAACTTAGCTCCATAACTGGACATCCAAAGTACTGTAAATTAAATTATCAATTGAAAACCATTGTTCAACTCACAAATGCTCAGCATAAGGAATTCAATGAACATGGTGAAAATGAAGAAAAATAAAACGACAATAAGTATCATACCTCTTGATGATTTGTTGTTTGTTTAACTTTACTTCGAAAACAAGCTTCTATGCATTCAGAAAAACTCTAACTTTCAATCTTCAATATGCCCCAAATTTAGATCCTCGATTTCGATTATCGCTTGAAAAAAAATGACGTACAAAACCCTTTCAATTTCAAACTCAGCTATTCAAATAGAAGACCCATTAATTTCATACTTCAATTAAGGGTATTTTGGGCATCACACAACAACTTTAACAGAATCAAAGATGGTGCAACTTAAAAATACAATGTGTAGTTAGTTACAACAGATCTAAGAGGATGTAGTTAAGTGCATAACATGTAATATACAATGTATTTGTCTGCAATTATCCATTTTTGTTATTGTTGAGGTTGTCATAAATTGTTGTAATTTTTGAGGAAAATTATACATATCTACCCCAACTTTAACATCTTTTAGCCATGGATATCCTGAACTATTGAAACTAACTATTGAATCCCCTAAACTATGCCAAACGTCTTTTCAAAAGCGGAGGATGGGCTGAATTGTTGAAGAGAGTTTTGTTCTTACAAAGCCAAACACTTCAGAATGTTGACAGACAGATCAGAGACCATAATATATGTAATATATGTCCAGCTGTTATTCGTTGCAACTTAATTTCAAATTATAAGATATATATATATACACGTAAAATACTACGTCATACACTTTTGAAATAAAGTAAATAAGGTTAAGAAAAAGGGCAAAAAAGTAATTTGAAGTGGATTGCCTATGGAGACTATAGAGTCGCATTGACCAAGAGTTGAACAGAGCCAGCCAGCGAACACCGTCAAAAGAGAAAGGCAAGGCACAATCATATACGTCGATGCTGATGCTGCACTGGACAGGACCTGATCCAACACCCGCTTGAGCCTATTCGCAATAGCACCTTCGCCACCACCTTATAGAGCACATTGCATAATGAAATAGGTCTCAAGTCTCCTACAACTTCGGGACTATTTTTTTCGGAATAAGCACAATAATTGTCTCATTTAGGCCCGGAAGCATTGTCTCGGAGTTCAATATTTGTAGACACGCACGGGTTGTCTCCTCCCCCACAATACTCTAATAATGTTGATAAACGCCGGGTTCATTCCATCGGGTCCCAAAGCTTTATCCGGGTGCATGCTCTTAATAGCCGCCCGAACCTCCGAGGTAAAAAAAGGGGCTACAAGATCGTCATTTTGAGCATCAGACACTCTGCTACTCATACTGCCAACAACCTCCGGCACTTCCACTGTATCATCAAAGAGTTGGCGGAAGTGATCTGTGAGAACACCACCTAACCCCGTCTCTGGTGTCGGTTGAAGTGGGTAATTGTTCCACATTAGAAAAATCTAAATGGAATGAGCTAAATATAATAGTGGAAGCTAAACGCTACTAATAAAGTTGATCTTTTAGTATGTGAAGCACAAACCATTATATTTAGCTCAATTAACAGTGCCACCCACTCCGACCCCACCCTCAACTTCTCGATCTTGTTATTTTTACGACGATTGGAAGCCACGTTGTGAAAATAACGAGTATTCATATCACCACCTTTGAGCCGATGCACTTTTGCCCTTTGTTTCCATACAACTTCTTGGTCCCCAAGCAACTTAAAAACTAGCAACTTCTAAATTTAATAGAATAGAAATCCATAAAGAAAACGTGATCTCAAGGGTGTCACAACAAGTTTGATTTTGAGTTGGAATATAAATACACATTCATTTAGAATATGTGTGTATATAATAACCCGTCGTGCTTCCTCCAAGATCACAATATTGTTCTTCTCCACGGACGATAGGTATGTCGATTTGTAATTATGATTCACAAATTTAGTCTTTACTTCCTAACCTTTTCTCATAATGCTATTGACATATTGTTTTGACACAAACAACATGAATGATTGTCACGCTTGCTCGTCAAAGAATAAAAAACCGAACAACATGAAAGATTGTCACGCTTGCTCGTCAAAGAATAAAAAAACGAACAACATGAAAGAAGAAAGGCGTGAATATTTTGTTCGTTCTCGTCCGGGAAACATGTCGTTCAGTCTCTTCGATTGTTTCTTGATGATCATCGGCAATGTATTGTTCGGACTTTTATTATATGTTTTGGACAGGGAGGAGCCTCTTTACGATAGTTATTTTTCTCTAGTTTGTGTGTGTGTTACAAACCTAGTCCTTATCTACGTTTTAATATTTCCATATGAACTTTAGCTTTCTTCCTTCAATTTAATTTTTGTAATACTTATATTATAATGATACTTTACTTTGGTTTATTCAATTGCTTGTGTTTATATTTGCCAAATCGTTATATATCCAACAATGTTACGTAGTTTTGGCCATATAATTTTATTCATTTAATTAAGAAACTGAGGATCGAGGTCAGAGGGTGGGGTTCACTCATTATTAAATTCGATGCTGAAGAGGTAGTGCGAACTTTACAAACCGGAGAGGAGGGTAACTCCAGTGTCTTTGATTTGATTGTTAAGAATATATTGTCTCTTGCTTATGTAGGTGTACTTCAACTTATTTGACAATGTATCAACTAACTCAACTTATTTAATAATCAGATCAGGTCGTATTCATGTCAAATCCGCATAACCGATTTAATTAAATATGTTATTGACCCACACATTTAAGGAAAAATAAATACAACTTTCAAACATGTAAAAAAATTACTCACATAAGTTAAACAAGTAAAATTAAATGTGTCATGTAGGGTCAATATCAACATGTTTCTTTAAATGTGTTCGATTGATCAATCATATAATTATGAACCAAACTATTATTGAAACATATTATCTGTGTCATGTCAATCTGATCTCATCGTTGGAAAATCTAAATATTTTCATCCATCTCTCTCTTTCCTCTTGATCATCAACATCACAATGGGTATACCGGAACAAGAAGTCAAACCCTAATTGTCTAAGGGTTGATGAACCCTAACCCAACCCTAAAAGGGTTTTCATGTCGGGCTTCAAACAAAAAACACATTAATTTTGTGTGGGTATACCCGACCCTAACCCGATACAATCGGGTTGATAAATGCATTCCCGAATCCGAATGGGTTGGGTTTCGGGTACCTTTTGTCAGCTCTAGCCACATGGCAACTACTGTGTTATTCTTATCATTGATTCAATTGACACATAAGCAAACTGCACGTTTAAAAAAAAACTGCACAGTTAGATCTAACAAATTAATGGTGTGCATGATTTTGAGTATTTTTGTCAAAGTTAGGTATCAATTTGTTACTTTTACATTTTTATGTATGATTTTGGGTATTGACTTGTACTATATCATTACAATAAAAGTTCTAAACTGTGACATAAATCAGTTAGAGAAAAAAATTCATCACAGTTTCGTTACAGATACATATATGTGATGAAAATTTCTGTCACAACCATTTGTAACAACTCAAACAATGACATAAATATTATGTCTTAGTTCCGTCACAAAATTGTAACAACAATTTTTCTGGTGTTTGTAACAAAAATTCTTATTTACAAAATGTTAAGCTTTGAATAGTAGAGGTTTAGCAAATCTTTGACATCAATTAATAATATCGCTACTAGGTAAACTATTTTAAAACTAGCAACTTCTAAATTTAATAGAAATCCAAATTCAACACAAGTATACATATAAAAGAAAACAAAAACAAACGATTTTGAGTTTAAGTTGGAATATAAATCCACGTTCATGTAGAATATGTGTGTGTATATATATAATCAATTTATTCAGCTTACAGCTCATAGAATTAGCAACATATTGTAGCAACTATTATCTTTCATTCTTTCACAAATCATATTATTTCTCTCCACGGGCTATAGGTACGTTGATTCATAACAATTCGTAATTTTATTGACGTGTTTAGCGAAACCAATTTTTCTTGAAATTAGCTTATTTGTTGATTCATAATAATTCGTAATTTCATAGACGTGTTGAGGTAAACCAATTTTCTTTAAATTAGCTTATTTGCTTCATAAAATATTGTGTGATAAATTTGTTTGTGGCAAGTTCTACCTATGAACGAAAAAAACATGCATAATCGATGCAACACAATCTTACTAAATTATTTGTTTTTTGTTCGTTCTTTTAGAGAATTGTGATATTTAAATATTTTTATATTATAATTATTATGATATTAAATACAGTTTATTTTTAGCATTCAGAAATAACACTTCCTCTTTATTATTTGCGATATCTTATTTTTAAATAAATTTCGAGGAATGATATACGCTCACATCCCTTCTAAATTTGTGAATGAACATGCTGTATTTTTTAGAGATTATATAACCATTAAGACTGCGAGCATTCGAAGCCTGGGTTTGTTGGTTGAAAATGAGCCGGA
>JAYMTA010002494.1:0-16409 GCA_036897625.1 Pelargonium cotyledonis | reverse complement strand
ACTCTGGTCCGAACGCGAGACCCGAGCTTGCCAATATAAACGAAAAACCATACCTACTCTACGCAACTACCGAAAAACTACGCAACAAACAAACTTCTGACAAGGGAAGACAGAACACTAAAGAAACAAACTAAGAAACTAAGAAACTACCGGTACAACCTAGATCTGAACTGAAGACGGCGCAATTGGCTCCAACGTCTCCTCGCGATACCCAAAGCGAAGTTCTGACGGCATAGCCGCCAGAGGCAGCTGGGGCTAAGCCATTTAGTTTTCTTATCATGTAAATATTGCATTTTCCATCTGTTGATTATATTTTAACAATTTTTAACTCCCAACCCTAAAAAATTAATCTTAATTATAGATAAATAAATTGACTGTACATGTAGCTTTGATCAGATCTCAACTGATAAACTTGTTTTGTTCTTGGACAATTTGAAGTAATGGTTAAGTTTGATTAAAATTGATAAAAACCAATAACAACATATGAAAATCATGTTTAATTAGTAACAAAAGAGAACAATTTGTATATGTTATCAATTTTAGAAAATATGTAATTACATTTCAATGATGCGTCTCTTCTGACTCGGTCAAATTGATACATTAAAAGTTGTTCTCGTATGTCTAAATGTTGAGGGAATCGTCTTGAAAATGTTTTAAGTCTTAAATTTTAGGAGATGGAGTTGGAGGCTTGGGCCCTTGGGGCGGAGTGGAAGGTTTGAATCCTTATTGTTAAACTCATGTAGTCTGCGCAAGGTAGCAAATCGTCAAGTGAAAATCTGGATGTGAGTGTAACTGTGTAGGAATCTACTCTAAGGGAATCCGAACCACACCTTACTATGCAGAACTCTAGGAGATTATAAAGAGAGAATAAATCTATGCAAAATGTGAGATTTCCTTCTACTAAGAAAGAGAGTATTTATACTTACAAATCAAACTCATTATGTGTCGCCGTGTGGTTAATTGTTGGTGACATGAGATCCGCTTAGGAATCCACTCAGGTATTCGTATTTTCTTTTTTTTTTTATAAACGACAGCCTAAAAGTGTATATATACAAGTAACCAATAGTATTCAAAAAATAAACTATTTTTCTTAACCCTAACCGATAGGAATCCACTCAGGTATTCGTATTCTAGCCCTCTAAATGTGTTGTCAGCTCCCGTATATCCTTCTATTTTTACTATGAGCAACATAATCCTTAAAAGCTTTTAGAGGTTCACGTAGTGTCTTAATGTCTAAGTAGAGCGAAATGTGGTGGTGGTGGTGGTCACTTGTGAGATTTATTTTGTCGAGTTCAATATATAACCTGATTTAATAAATTTTCGCAGACTAAACTATAGAGTGATCGTGAGTTTTTTTTTTTTTTTTGTTGTTTTTTTCATGTAACACATGATATACACAATTAGATCATAAAATTTACAAATTTTCAAGTCATTGAGTCACTCAGACTTGGATGGTTTGAGTATTCAAACCATACTCCATTAATACGGATACATTACAGTTCAATCTTCAAGTAAATTACGATAAAGCCATTCAAGAGGACTTGTAGATGAAGCCATAACATTCAACTTTAATTTGATGCATATTAAGATTATGCATCTTCAATCTACACAAGGTCAAACTTTTCCAGAAACATATTCAGAATCAGAAGCGACCCAATCAAGATTTATAAACCAAATTAATTTCAAAAGTTGAAGCACTCGGTACAATCCTACCAGACATATCCTCATTATCTTACCAACTCTCAAAACCAGCCTCAATATAATGTGATGAACAGAAACATCTTCAACCATCATTTCTATAACTGTGACAAGAAAGACCTATACTTAAAGCTCAACAATGTATAATCCTTCTATATTATCAGCTCGATATCCCATATAACAATATCGATTCTTAAAACTCAACAAATATGATGCCCATGAAGTATACATTTAGTAGATCTCAGAAATGAAAATTGATATGAATATAAGATGAATGATACATATTAGTAATGACTAGAAAGGAGGATCACAAATAAGATACATAGCAAAATGGTAAACAAATCTGAATAACCCTCAGAATTAACAATTAACATGCAGTAGCATATGGGATCTTGTCTAGCTTTCAAATACAGTAGAGAATCGTAAAAGCCAAAAAATAGTTTCAAATCCGATAGACTTGCTCCAATGAAGATATTACTAACAAGGGGGAAAAAACATTTTTGACAGGAGAAACCTACTCACTATAATGGAATATTTAAAAAATAAAACATTTGTTTAACTCCTCAAAGATGGTAAGTTTGAGCCTCTTTTATAAAATCTTAGTGCAGGCCGTAATATCAAGAGGGTAACTTGTACCTAAACTTCTATTGCGCCTCTTTCATTGGTTCGGAGCTTCCCATGTTACACCTCTTTCACTAATATATTGCCGAACAAAAGGATTCACAGAGAATGATGTGTATCGATATTAACTGGTTGAGGTGGTAGCAGTGCTTCCAAATCCCATCTTATTCCCCAACAGTTTAAGCTGATCAACGAACTCCACCCCAGTTAGTATTTCTGTTGTTCCATATATAATATGCTTGACAGGTTGATGATGCTGTGCAAACTCTTGCAAACCTCCATACTCCACATAATTTCCACCCCCAATCATGAACACAATAGCTTCTTTGAATGGTCCTTTGATATGGATGTTACCTGCTCCAGAGCTTGACTTGGGAGCACGGGGATCAAACACAAGATAAGAGTCAATCTCAGGATTCGGCCTCCCTTCCATCAAGGCTTCCACTGTTCTCGTCAATGCCAGCTGCCTGTCACTAGATAACAAGTTCTTCACACCAGCAGTGACAGCACTAATTGATTGCCCATACAGTTTCTCAGCCCAATCAACAATGTTGCTTCTGCTAGCCGAATTAGCTGGTATAAGGGACACATTCAATGATTTCATCTTCCTTACATACTGAAATGCACTTAGGTCAACCTCAGATTCTCTAAGAGCCGCTTCCACTGCCTCCATCTCAGACTGATTAATGGTTTCGGAAGAAATAAGATAAATGATCGCAAGCCTCAGCTTATCAATCTTCGTCCCTTTCCCTTTAAGGGCACCAATAAGTTCACTCCGATCAATCCCTCCTCTTATCAGCATGTCATTTTCCTTTTTCGCATAAGAATCAAGAGACCTCTCCTTGATCTCACCCAACAAGACGGTGGCGATATTTGTATGCTTATCAATCATCTGCTTCCGCTCAGTCAACTCAGGCAGCGAGTTCACTGCATTCATCAAATGCTTCGTGTTACCCATCAGGTCCGTCCCATCAAACTCCGCCCCATCAGTTCCACCAGTCCTTTTATTCACCTCATCGACGTCTTTCTTATACTGTCTCAACTGGCTCTCAATCTCCCCAGCAACTTCTGGAAACTCTAACGACCCATTCGCCAACCAAAATGGATCTGAACTGTCCAATTCATACGACTTCATCCCACCCTTCTCACCCTGCACACTCAGCCGATTCAACCTCAACCCAAGAACATCGTGAACTAGAGGCCTGTACCTAAAATCATGCTGTATCCCAACAGCCAATTCAAAGTTCCTATCAAATATACATAAAACCGGACGCTGAAACGAGCTCACAAAACCTCCACCTTCGGTGAACAAATTGTTCTTGGATAACAAATGATCCCGAAGCTTCTGATCCAATGCCGAAGCCACCATCTCCGCTGGTCCACCGCGCGGGCAGCGAATAATAGGCACCACAGCAAGCGTTGCCAGAACAGAAAACAATCCACCAACGATCTTCTCAACAATCTCCTCAATTTCGCGATCCCCAGCAGACGGATCGTTCAATTGGACGTAACAAGACTTCTGAGCCAACGAAAACAAGTTCTCCTCAAGCGTCACGAACTCCAGATACTGATCGTGCACCTTCGAGATCCGCTGAATCGAGTCCGAATTCAGGGTCCCAGAGGCCAAATCCTCGAGCAGCGGGCGCGGGATCGAGGCCGAGAAGTTGAGGTGGAAGCTGTCGTAGAGAGAGCGAGAGGTGTCGGCGATGATTCTCTGGATGTGGGCGTGGGGGGCCGGAACAAAGTACACCGCCGGCACGTCGTGGACGGGCTTGCGGTCCTTATCTATGAGGAAGTAGAGAGTCACGCCGTGTTTCCGGAGATCCTTGACGTGAATCAACGGCGACAAGATGTTCTGGCAGAACTTGTCGTAGATCAGGATCTTGTAGACCTCTTCGTTCGCAGCGCCAGTAGGGTTCACAGGTTGGTTCAGATTCAGCATTCGGATTATACATTCTGCGACCCAAATTCCCCGATCAGAGAAAAAAAAAACCAAAAAAAACAGAGAAATTGAAGACAGAACTGATAAGGGTTTGTTCAGATTCGGTCGAATTCATCCATTTCAGAAAAATCTGGATAAAGAGAAAAACAAACCTGTTTGTTTCTGACGGAGATTGAGTGCCATGGCTGTGAAATTTGAGGTTCTTCAAAGCAAATCGAAGCGAAAGCAATGAGAACTCAAAATCTGAGCAATGGAGGGCTCTGTTTGGGGAGGAGTAGAGAGATGTAGAAGAAAATGATTCGCCTGCGGTCATATTTATTCCAGTTTCCTCCAGTTCCCACTTATGTTCTGCCACGTCAGACGATTGTTGACCTGCGACTTGCTTTGACGTAACACAACCAATGTCATTTTTTCTTCTGTTTTTCCATTATTTAATTAATTAATTTTTTTATTATTATATATTTTGTTAAAGAATAGAGCTTGACGAAGATTGTGTGAAGACAGAGGCGGAGAAGGAGATTTTGGGCATGGAGACGGCTTCGTTTTCGAAGAACAGGTACTGGATTTTGAGGCATGGCAAGAGCATACCAAACGAGAGAGGCCTTATTGTTTCCTCAATGGTTGGTTTCAGTTCTTCACTTCAGTTTTTTTTTTTTTTTTTTTTTTCTGGGTTTTGAATTTTGATTTTTGAGTGCATATGATCTGAGAATTCATGAAAATCTGAGTAATGGGTTGGATTTTATCAGGAAAATGGCATAAAGCCAGAGTTTCAATTGGCTCCAGAAGGTGTGGAGCAAGCAAAGTTGGCTGGTGAATTGTTCCAAAAGGTGATAAATTGTGTTTGATTGTTACAATTTTGAATGACCCATATCCAGATTTTGTGAGTAAGTTCTTGGGTTAGTGTTAGATCTGCAGTACTCTTTACGAAGAAAAGACTAGTGTTGTTGAGAACTCAAATCAATTCAATTGAGTTGTGTTTCTGTTTTTTATGGTAATGTTATACTAATGTACATGGGTGGTGTATCAGTAACTGTAGCTTTGATCTGAGAGTGGATTGAGGCTAGCAAATCCTAATGTGAAAATGGCTTCGAGTAGCTTGAGATTTGGACTTGTTTTAAACATGTGATTGTTTTATCTGAACAATGTTTCAGCATTGTTGTATATGCAGGAACTGAAAGAAAATAGCATACCCATTGAGAATGTGCGCATTTGCTGCTCCCCATTTTCAAGGACGATGCACACTGCTAAAACTGTTGCATCTGTATTGAACCTTCCTTTTGAAGGCCCTCAAACTAAGGTACACCTTCATAACAGCTCACTATAGTGAGGTTAGCTTAAGATCTTTGATCCAGAATGTAAGATAGTGGGCACAATTGAAATGATATGAAGAGATCGTGCATAAGATACGACTCAGTTATGTGAACTATGATCAGGTTGAGCTATCAGCCTATCCTAATATCAGGAGATGAGATGCACTTAATTTATTATGGTTATGAAAATAGATAGGTCCAGTTTTGACTTGTGAGTTGGGATATATCATGTATCTACATTGAGCACATCAGTTATTCCAGCTCTTATAGGTCAAATTGCTAATTGATGAAGATCAATGTTCTTGCGGATCATTAGGGATCTGAGTCACAGTTCTATTACTAACATTGCGATATGCAACCGTTTCATTTTATCTTTTTATCTGCTCCGGTTGTTCTTATGAAAGTTACTTACTTCCTCCAATGATTGTACAGCTGATTGAGGAACTTCATGAGCGTTACTTTGGCCCTTCATTTGAACTCAAGTCGCATGATAAGGTAACATGAAACTCTATTAGTCAAACTAAGGTTGCATTTTGACGGAAGATGAAAAGCTTTTTTCTCTCTCTTTCTTCAGAATGTAATTTTTGGAGTAAAATGATGTTAATGTGTAATAGATTTTTGGATTGTCTAGCGATATAAGTATAACCACTATGGTGTGAAATATTTCCCATTTACCTAATTAGACTTTAAGGCAAAACTTGGGTTTTTATTGTTAACTGTCCCGCTTTCTTGTACAGTATGCTGATATATGGGCTCTTGATGCGAAAGATCCATTTACGAAGCCAGAGGGTGGAGAAAGTGTTGCTGATGTTGTTTCTAGACTTGCAAATGCAATGGCAACTATGGAGTCAGAATTTCATGGGTAAAATTATTTGAAGTTTGTTGTTTGGAAATCCAGGAAATGGTTACGCATGACCCTCGTTAGCATCATGTTTGTTGACAAAGATTGACACACCATTTCTAATGATTCCTCCAGAAATTATCTGTCCTGTTTCTTGGTGGCCGTCACTTAGGAAAATAAGCCTCTATGTGTGAGATTATATTAGGAAAACTTATTGAGTTAATTACGTTTTATGTAAACACAGCAACATGGTTCAATGATGGAAATCTAGCAAGTCCTCGTATAAAACAAAGATTACCTGTTAAAAGTATCCTACATTAAAAGAACGTGAATTTTGAGATCATTTGATATACTTGTTGTGCCCTCCATCTAATAGCAGATAGCTAAAACTATTAGGTTTGAGTGAAGTTGATTATGGAATCATAGCTGTTTTGATCCGTGCCCAGTGACCCATTTGCTTTTTGTTTCACCTCCCTGTTACTTTTTGGTCCACCTGCACGTATCTTACAGGAGTGAAGTTTAACATTACCGAAAGCTGACATGATGCTTCCTAGAAATTTATACACTGGAAATATGATTGAATAAGCTTGTAAGTTGTAATCCAAATTTTCACGCAAAACACAGTGGACAGACTAAACGATATTGAACTTGTGAAGCCATATTTATCAATGGTTTGTTTATGCAGTTACGTTCTTTCATTCAAAATACATGCAAAACTAAACGATACTGGAATTCTGCAGGTGTGCTATCTTGGTAGTGAGCCACGGTGATCCCCTGCAGATCTTGCAGACAATACTGAACGCAGCGAAGGAGCAACCAGAGTCCGGGTCTAATGACTTGGCATCAAGAATTGAAGCTATCAAAGTCCCTTCCGTCTTGTCACAACATAGAAAGTTCGCCTTGATGACTGGAGAACTCCGCACAGTTATGTGATGCATAGCCTCTGTCAAGAACTAGAAGTTAGCCTTAGATTTCTTGCAGACTAGATTCTTGTGATGGCTGATTTGTTGGTGAATTTTTCCCACCAACTTTGGTAGAGCCATACCATTTGAAAATATGCTTCAAATAAAATGTCTATGCATTCCTTTAGGAATCATTAGAAAATTAAAGAGGTGTATTGCCTGGTATCCTCTGAACTGAATCGAGTTTCTTGTTGATTCAAACTGAATCTCAAATAAGTGGACGGTTATTTTGGAACTCATGGAGTGTTGTTTAAATCCATGCAGCCATTCATGGAAGAAAAATATTAGAATTGCGTCTTGTAGAACTGGCAATTCATAGAACATGTCAACATGTTCAGTAGTTGTGATCAAATACTTAATTTGAACACAACATGCTTATTAACGTGAACATGCAACATGAACCATGACACGTACAACTAAGTAAATCAGTTGACATGACATGATACAATCTAACACGCATGTTATCGTAAATTTAACTTTTATTTGTTATGAACTGAAGGTTCAATACCACATTCTTTTCGCACAAAATCTTCATACCATAAACCATCTCACATCTACAGGCCATAGCTATGTAGTATTGATTCAAAGTTTCGAGCTAGGCATTGCGTCCACCAAAATAGCACCGGATTGGAAAGGCTACACATTTCACATACATACGCTACAAAATCCACAAGTGCAACCATGCAATCAACAATTCATTGCGACATCCTTTAAACATTAGAAAAGTAAGTCATGAAGCTCAATCGTATGAAATAATCCCTAATCCTAAGGCATTCATACCCGAGCGAGTGGGTTAGAAAGCTCTATACAAGGCCCAAGACACGGATAATACATGAACTATGAATCCACCACCTCTGCATAAGCTATCCCAAAGCATTTGGCAAGAATTCAACCGCAGAATTTTTTTCAACCAAAACCTTTTGACCTCATGAGGCCAGAAAATGATGAGGTAAATGTAAACCAAGCAGCCTGCCAGGAGGAAAATAGCGCTGCTATGTGACTCAAAGATAGTATATGTGACATTTCCGCTTGATACTTGAACTATTTTCATGAAAGCTTCTGTTCAAATCAAACAAATTCCTCGAAATTAATCTTTCGTAACCCACCTATTGCCTCTGATCTGATACCCGCCATAGCTTTGATCGCTGCTGCTTTCTCCCCCACTTTCCGAACCGGTGTATCCCGCTTTTCGACGGTGCTTCTTTCCCCTTGAGATCCCACTATCACTATAGCTTCCATTTAAGAGGGGATCATCTATCCCGCGAATCTCTCTCTTTGTGGGTACTGATGTATCATCCTTGGTTCTATTCTTATCCTTGTCTTTCTTTATATTTTGGGAGATCTTGTGCAGTTTCTGGTTAAACCTCGTAATTCCCTTCTCAACAGGCTCCACTGCTTGGTTTACAGTGAACTTCACATCATTAACAATCTGTAAGGAAGCAAACGACATATCCAGCAGTGAGTTATATGAAGGCGCAATGAAAACCTGGTAAAATAGTTCACTTATCGGTCAAAACAATATGTTAGGCACTTCAAGTAATATTACCCCTAATCATCCATGGTAGAGCTATTATTCACCCGAGCAACTTTATGCTGGAGCTAGTATAATCCTCCCTTTCTCCTAGACTGTAAATGACTACAATCTTCAATGCTACAAATAGAGTTTTCTGTTTTTAATATTTTTTCCTAATAAAAATTCTAGTGTCTCAATTAGTTTTAAAATAATCATAATGGCCCCCATCAATTTTTACAAAATTTATGATATAATTGAATTTATATCAATTTTATGACAATTATATACATTATTTAATAATACTGCGCCCACTGACTAAAAATTCTGGCTCCATCTCTGTATAGAATTCTTTCATTGACTTATAATACAAAAAAATTAAGGTAACAACAAAATATGGTATTTTCACATGCAAAACAAAAAAAAAAATGTCCCACGTGTGCCACTGACACTTGCAAAAAGGTAAGAGGGAAACTTACATATTCTCCGCCACCAACAAAAACATCCCGAACACTTTGTCTGATAGTCATACCACTCTTAACATCAATATCAGGCTGGGGAAGACGAAGTTTTGTAGGTCGCTCACTGTCCCTAACCTCATCAGGATCCAAAGGACAATCAGCAGAAGCATAATCTCCAAGTACTGAAACAGTCCCAGGAAAGCGGTCCCCCATCAGCTCATATGGCTTTGCAGGGAATACATACAGGTGAACAGCAGAAGCAATGCCCATCTGTGCTGGATGAATACATAAAACCTGTTAAACTTTAAGTATTTGAACGAGACTTATAGTATTTGTAAATTTTGAAACTGACAATTAACTGAGGAAGAACTACTTTTGAAGAGGATATACTTTATACTGATACAGCAATCTCCATCATGTCTTCCAACAACTATTTTATAGCAGCAAACAGGTAACGCTAAAATAATAAAAGACACAATGAAATTATGCTGCTAAAGAGCAAGGAGATCAAATGAAATAATGGTTCACTGACACACTTCAATGTAGCAAAACGATCAAGTTGCGACCCCCTCTGTAATGTACCACGGATAACCGATGACTTCATTTATCAAGTTATTCAGGTGCTTCAAGCTCAAAACTTACTGGCATTCACAACCACCAGGAGATGCAACTTTAACTTTACAAGATAAAAGGTCCACATCCTCAAAGTGAGTGAGAGAGAGAGAGAGAGAGAGAACAGCACAGTCCACTTACATGGCACAAACCATGAATCTCGCCAAACTTTTACATATCCAAACCCACACATAAACTCAGGTTTCTTTCATACAATTAAAAGGATCTGGATGTGAAAACTTACACATCAGTGCATAATTATCCAAAGCATATCCAGATATTATCTTAGTTCTGTAGCATTTCTTGACACAAGTAACACGTTACATTTCCCAAAAAACAAACACAGCAAGAATTTAAAAGACCAAGAGGATCAAAAGACTTAGAATAACAAGAATGGCCATTTCTGTACCACACTACCACCCCAGTGACCGCACCTCAAGAGGGGCATTGATTGTCAGCCAAGGGCGTGTAGAGCACTACAGCATGAAGCCCATAAGATAAGTGTGCCTGACAAGGGCACCAGCGCTACACTAGGGAGTTTGTGACACCTCTCCTAAGAGGGTCATTTCATGTATGGTAAGACTTGATGGGCTAGTTGAGTTTCAATTGCCTATGTGCTGGGAAGATGTAGGCTTATTTATAGGAAAGCATTGAACCCACTTAACCAACTAGTCGTCATTGCTTGGTGAGTAAAAAGAAAAAAACAATACCAAAACCTG
The DNA here is from genome assembly GCA_036897625.1 of Pelargonium cotyledonis. Classification (NCBI taxonomy): domain Eukaryota; kingdom Viridiplantae; phylum Streptophyta; class Magnoliopsida; order Geraniales; family Geraniaceae; genus Pelargonium; species Pelargonium cotyledonis. The sequence goes on along the minus strand of JAYMTA010002494.1, from coordinate 5,733 downwards.
AGAAGGATCGTGGGCAAGAATTTTTTTTAACTCTGATAAAACATGCATATAGATGCAACTGAGAACCAGTAAATGCCACAAATGGAATAGCACTCAGCCACTTATGTTAGAATCAAATGCCTTACTTGCAATTGTTGTGATGAAACTTGGAAGATTAAATGAGAACAGCAAAAGATAGGCTATAACAACAGATAAATTCATCTTTAGTGATAAGACATCTATACCTCTATACAAATTATGAAGTCCTGAACACTTGACTTGAACTGCAAGCCTTGTGCTATGGGGCTTTTGAACAATCCGAGGGAGTAGAGAAGAGCAATTGCCACACCTTGCCACCAAGTCAAAAACACAATTGACTTAAATGTTAAAAACTTTGCTAAAGGCTTTATGTGCGCCAATTCATCCTTCGTGGCAGTGTAAAACTGTACTAAACAGTATAAAGCCCATGACTGACTGAAATTTAGAACCACTGCGATATATATATACCTACAAAAACAGGAGAGGGTTTAGAAAAAATGTTAAAAGAAGACCACTATAAAACAAAAATATGTAGAAGAACAATACAATTTCTACAAACAGAACAGCATCTCCAAATGTATAGTTGAAGTCAACAGCATGCAACAGTAATGTAGAAACAAGTAACATAAGCTCACGTGTATATCACAGAGGTGCTTCTACAGGCAATAATAAATAAAACTTTTCTAGTTCGAATGATATATTTGAATGACTAGTTTCCAGTGAAAGAGAGACAAATTGCACAGCACTACTGCTAAAATATAAGATTATTAAGATTTGGTTTCCAAGGTGAGGCTTGGTGGCATGCCAGTGCATAACCATTTATGATCACTGTGAAATTCCTTCAAAAGAACCCCCCTACATTGGATATATAACAAAAAGACAAACCATTAAATATCTACAATCATGTATCACAATACAATCACTAAATTTTGAGAGTTGTAGAACAAAATTTGGTTGTTCTAGCATAAAACGCATCATTCATGGGCGGTCGGTTCTCAAGCAAATAAAGAACCCTTTCCATCATGCAAGGATTATGCCTTGGGCTTGGAACATGCAGACAGATACTACCCTAATTGCTTGATGGACAAAACCAGTGGGAAATGGTAAGAATTGTAATGTGCTGCTCATATTAGATGGAGGTTGGGGGAGATTTTCTGAACTTCAATATTTATGTGTGCTTAGTACCATAAACTGGTAAATGATTACTTTGGTCGTGCTATCAAATATTAGGATCTCCCAACTAACTCAAAAAAATGAAAATCACAAGCTCTGTCATCATTGTTTATAAGGGATTAGGCTAAGAAATGATATTTACTGACCTTTATATCAATGTCAAGATGGAATCAAGCTATCATAGACCCTAACTAGGAGAAGCATTTTTGCCAGTGGCTGTAGGCCACAGCTACTGTGATGATTAGATGTCGTTTGACCCATTGCCACTGCAGCACAATTGTTCTATGGGCAAGTAGTATATCTTGACAATGTAATGTGATTGTTTGGGAAATTTCAAAAAACTAATTAAACAAGTCCTACTGTCTTCTCATCAAGCCTCAAGTGGAAGACAGCTTCTGGGTTCAAAAGCCCATACCCACATGGCTTTCAGAAGAAGCCTGAACGTCACCAAACAGCTGACTGCAGCTTTTACTTTTAGAACCAAATCTTAAAAATCAGACCGGACGGGTACTTAATGCCTCACAAGCACAATCTAGCTTTACCACAGTACCAATATGCATCCTATCCCAACTCAAGAAGACATTTATAAGGTCCACAATAGTACATGATTTTCTAGCTTCCCGTTTTAATCAGATATACTATATACCCTTCATAGATGGAAACACCACTTTTGGGGAAAATTTTCATGACAGTCTAAAGACTAAAGAAGTAAAGGATCGAGAAACGAGAAACGAAGAAGACAGAAAAGTTTGTTGAATCAGCTATATGAGAGTCCAAGGAATGAAACTAACACATTGATAAAGAGAGAGAGAGAGAGAGCACTGTTTGAAGTATAACTCTTTTATACACTTTTTTGTTTCAAATGCTTGATTTTAAGTCGGTGGCTACAAAAAAGTTAAAAATTCTACTTGTGTATGTAGTGACCAACTTCCAGATAAAATAGTAAATCATGCAATAAAACAAAATTCAAAACAGAGCAACTAAGAGCTGTAAAATATTATTATACTAATGGAAAAGATCATATTGAAGAAATAGTATCTAATAGTTATCAGAACATATTACCCGCATTCCAAATTAAATTCTCCTTCGCAATATACATTGAAGGCTTCAAGCACTACAGCTAAAATAGCACTGAGAGTCTTTATTATCATCTGCCAGGAAAAAGAAAAATCATATACTTTGCTTCTTTCTTCCCTAAAATAAAGGAAATCAAAATTGGAGAACACACAGCAGCATTATAATACAATTCTTTCAAGTTTAAACAAACATACATATTGAACAATTCCGAACTTGACAACTTGGTAAAACCATTGACCAAGTTTCCATGGTTTCAAGAAATAATTCATAGGAAAAGGATGCTTCACAGTTCCTGTTTCATGACCATGTTCTAATAGGGGAGCCTTAGTAGTTGATCGTCCTTGCCTTTCCATATACTCAATAGTCCTCTCTTCCCCACCTTAGAAATAAGATAAAGAAAAACAACAATAGTCACCAAAGTGAAGAATATTTGAAGTCCACAAAAGAGGAGTATGAAAGTTTTTTTTTGTGTGTGTTAATAAATGTAAGCAATTAAAACTAAGAACCGGTCAAATGCTTCATTACTCAACATTAATTCAAAACTAAGTTCACAAATCACAAAGACAAGTATTTATATGGTATGAATCCCTAAAAGCCCCATAACTAACATTATGCAGAAAATCAATTTTCATCTAGCTTATCCACTACAAGAATATTTATCTGAGTCTACCTATTAGGCTATTACATATGCATGCATGCACACGCTTTTGCAATTCCTTTTGGCCCACAGGACAATCATCCATCACTTACAGGAGTTCTTGAAGAGGACATACCTAAGCATGCGACAAGATATCTTCCAAAGCAATACATAGCAAAGGCTTCATAGCAATCCCGTAATATCTCACAGTCAACACTAATAGATGGATCCACCAACGATACATACTGTAAAAGTAATGTATATTAGAAAATGAAATTACAATATTTAACATAATATTATAATTTATAATACACATGTGTCCGAGGAAGAACTAGCTAAACCTTCAGTCTAAAAACATGCCAATATATTTAGACAACCATATTAAAATATAGATCTTTTCCATTAATAATTATGTTATTTAATGCTCAGATATCAGATCTTTGGAAAGGTAACCAAATCTTTTATTCAATGAAGAAAAGAATATCGGGTAGTTTTGACTATGTTGAATGTATCAATGTATCGCCATATTATTGAGCAATGTAGAGTAAAATGTTAAATTACATTCCATACTAATATAAACATTGTCAATATGATGTAACATATAATACCATTTTTCTGTTAAAAAACATACCGATTCTATTGCATAGCATGGAACCATCAGGATAACTCCAATTAAAAACTTTTGCTCCTAAGAGGCAATGATATAAGAAGGAAAAACGAATTAGGTAAACAAAGTAAGAAGCAGTGAGTAAACACGAGCCCATCTTAGAGAATCAACAAAAGTTTGGCTCTGGAGTACAACCTCAGGATTCTTGTACGCAGAAAGGTGCTCCAATAGAAGATATATTGACAGGGCAAGACTCATAAGCACAAAGGCACCTGCAACTACAGTTGCCCATGTAGGAGGAGAGTAGTCCAACAGATTGACGAGATGACGGTAAGTTGTTGTCTTCATCAGCTATGTCAGCTTTAATTTGACTTAAGACCTTAAAGATTGCCAGCATAATGAAATCGCCAATAGCTCAAGTTATACATTTGGTGATCAACAAAATCAGATAGAAAAGATATAGACCTGTTGATATGCATAGATGTTAAACCTTGCTCATGAAAGTATTTACATTTGTTTCAGTACCAAACAATTCAAAATGGCATTACCACTTCAAGAACAAAATTAAAATACAAAAGTACAGTATTTATAATTGATTGCTTCCGCAGAAAGCTCTAATTTGAAATCATTATGATATACTTCTGCAAACTAGAAGTTAAACATCATCCGTAACAGCAACTAAAGAAGAATCAAGTGGAGCAGATTAAACCCTCTTTCCAGCTGTTTGGTTGCCGAGAAAGCTCGGGAAAAAGACGAGATAAAAGAAACAACAGAATCAGATGATACGATTGCGTGGTTATTGAGATCCGAAACGATAAAACAGAGAGATCCTAAACAACAAAACATCCAGTACTACGGAGTTGTAATTTGTTCCGATTATATTATATTTCCTACCAATTTCTAGGGAAGTAGACAGAAAATTCCAGAAGCGAGCGAAACAGCAAGAAAATCGATCAATCATTCATGAAACACAATTAGATAGAGAGAGCATTCGCAGAGCTGACCTTCACAGTTGGCTGGAACTAGAGCGAAAATCCGGAAGGAACCTGGGCTTTTCTTTGCATAATTAAATTAAATTAAAAAAGAAAAAGAAATGCCAACCCAAAAATGAAAAGTTGAAAAATAAATTTTCTTTTTTCTTTTTTTAGACCAAACGAACCGGTCGGTAAATGTATATCTGGTTCGACCGGATAGGTGAATATTTTATATTCAATAAATAATGTATATCGATACATATGGCCAAAAATCAACCCAGCAGCAAGTCAAATTAATCAGGTGCTTGTTTTGGAGAAGATATTTTATATTGTAAAATGGACTTTTAATATTTATGGACATATATTGGGTATTGTTTAGTAAAATTTTGATGTAAAAGTGTTTTAAAATTTATATTAAGAAATATGATTGTAAGTTAAAACAACAGTGAAATATAGTTTTAGATGATTTGATAATCAAATTAATCATCACGCTTTAGAGGAGGCGTCACCCTGTAAGAAGGCTCGAACAGAATAAATGTGAACGTTAATTAAAAATAAAATTAAAAAAATGATTGTCAAACTAAAAAATATAAACTATGTGGACAGTCATATAAATGTGGTTGATGTATTATAACATATTTATATGGTCTAACAGTCAAACTAAAAAAACACATTATGTAATAATATTCTTATTATGGCTTTATTATGATCCAATAATAGGTTCATTTACACTTGGCATGGTGTTAGATTGAGATGAAATTCATTGTTGGGACATGAGTTCAGGAGGTCCAAAATAAATTGTTGTCCTTGAATATAATTTCTAGTACAGAGGGGACCAACTAGAAAAACTAACTTCCATCGTAAACTTTTCGGTCAATTGGAAGAGATTGCTTGGTTGACCGCTTCTTATACGTGGCATGTCAATTCAAATACTAGGTTTGCCTATAACAAGGTCACAATAGATAACAAAAATTATCTTTAAAACATATATATATATATAAAGGAAAGGATGAGCTTAACCCAATTAATTTTTAGGTTAGGCTAACCCATCAATAAGGGGGTGATATCACCTCATTAGCTTGGCTTAAATTAAGCCAAAAAAATGTTGGCTCATATTTCATTTCTTTATATTAGAATAATATATCTAAGCCTAATATTATTTTGGCTTAGCTTAAGCCCAACCAATGAGATGTTGCCACCTCAATAAAATCACTTGTATCTACCCAAGTGAATTAGTGGGAGCGTAG
>JAYMTA010002493.1:0-16410 GCA_036897625.1 Pelargonium cotyledonis | reverse complement strand
CAAAACTGAAACAAAAATACAATCGTTTTCTAGGCAGATGAGATCAAGATGGTAGTAAGAAGAGAGTGGTTCATCGGAGTAATTGGCTTAAGATGTTTGCTCATCCAGAAGTCTCAGGTTTGAACCTCAGTTGATACGCTTTCTTATCATAAAAACTAAAAAATATAAAGTGGTTCTTACGTTTATCTCCCTCTTCATATGTGTAGCACCTAACCTGGACTGAAGATGTTCTGCTCTCTTGATGGCACATAAATTCGGTTTGAAAGATCTCTCCTTTTATAGCTGTGGAATGGAATCTACAACAGCAACAAAAAGGACTAAGATAACTAATTCAAAGAAAACATTCACGGATGACATTGTTCTAACAATTTGAGTTGCACTTATCAACCTTCTATGTCTCTCCAAAGGCTCAATCGCACCCTGCCAATTATGGAGAAATTGAAGTATTAAATAAGCTGATGAAAGCATTTGAACCATTAAAGATACACAATCATATAAAATAAAACCTCTAAAAAAACAGCTGATGATAAATGATTATTGAAAATAGACAAGGACACAAAAAATAGATTTTTACTAGTCAATACTTTGCAATCAGCAAACATTTCAGTCCCACATAGAAATGGATTCTTAACAGAAAACAGTTCTGAGTGAGTTTTGTAATCAAAGTTGGCTCCTCAATCTTTTTTTTTTTTTTTGGTCGTTATTCCTACACAATCCTAGTTTTGAAGAAATTTACTCTTTTGAAAATGGTTATAGAAGCTACAAAAATTCGACATCCACAAAAAACACACATATAAATCAGGCACAAATCACATAGTAAGTTTCTTTTAGGAATATTCACAAACATACACGTGGTAGACAATCCAAACATGCACAAAAATCAGAAACCACAAACAGTCTAAACATACACAACAACCCAAATCAGATGTATCTACATAAATATACTCACTTCCGTTTAGTTCGGAGGAGGTTTACCAGCAACTCGGCACGATCTACTCACAAATTATATGTACATACATAAATATACTAACTTCCTTGTAGTTCGGAAACCACAAACAGAGTCTAAACACGAAAATCAGAAACCACAAACAGTTTAAACATACAACCTAAATCAGATGTATATACATAAATATACTCACTTCCGTGCCCGATCTCCTCATATCAGTCAGGCTTCGCCTGACCAAACATCAAAACGGCTTGATCTCCGCCAACCCTAACCCCCAAACAAAACACCAAACCAAATTAAACCTAAAGCTAACAGTATCAAAACAGATTGAGATCTGAAATTAACAGATCTGAAACTAAATATATCAAATTTGAGGGGCGTACTCGTACCAGAACTTGGACGGCGGTGGCCGGTGGAGGCTTGAATGAATCTGCGACGGAGATGAAGGCGGCGGACGGAGAGAACGAGAGAGAGAGAGAGAAGAGATGTGAGCCAAATAGGGCGAACCTGGATGTCTTCAATTATTTTGGCTTTCCGATGACGTGGCCGTCCGACAATAATTTCCGACGGCCACGTCATTGGTCGGAAACTGAAAATTTTCCAACATGACTTCTGCGTTGACTTTGTTGAACTGCTGTTAAACCTAACTTGGTTTGACTGCTCTGGAACATCTGCACTAGCTTTGCCATCTTTTTCATTTTGCATTCATTGATGTTTAGTTCTATAAATTCTTTGATTCTTGCTTGACAATGAATGTTCTTTTGTATTGATCTAATAAAACATTATAGTGCTCATGCTTTCAACATCAACCATGCATGTCAAGAACTAATGAAGATTACTAAAAACCCAATGGATTTATGAGTAGTGTTAGGAAAAAAACATGCATCTTCTGGTTGCATTGAAACTGCACCTACCATGGAGATGTGCATGCAAGCACAGATATGCACTTGCCTCAACATGCCATGCCCAAAAACATGACCTTTCCATCCATACCCAATATGTGTAATGTAGAAGAAAACAAGGCATTCTTGAAATAAAAACTACATGGCCATATGGTATATGCATCTTAAATTATAAATGAGGCTTCCGTGGAGCAGATAAATGAGGCTTCTCTCTGGGGTGGTTCGGTTGATTGAAGGAAAGTTCACCTTGCTTGGGAAAATGTTTGCCTTCCAAGGAACAAGGGGGATTGGGAATTCATGATCTCCGGGCTTTAAATCTTGCTATGTTGAAAAAGGCGGCTTGGAGTATGATTATGGATTTGGATTTGCTTTGGGAGAAATATTCCCGAAACGTAGGAGTCTCTCTTAACATTTGTACCTCAGGCGCTTCTCGTATTTGGAAGGGTATGGTGAAGTGCAGAGATCTAATTGCGCGGGATCTCAATTGGCAAGTGGGGGATGGTCGGTCACCTTATAGATTTTTTCCATGGCGTTTGGCTTGATGAGAGGTCGATGTCCAATCAGACGAACAAGGAATTCCCAATGGGCAAGATTAACTTTTTGCTTGATGATGGAGGCTGGGATGTTGGCCTCATACGCAACATTCTTCCTAGGCGTGTTGTGGACCGTGTCACTGGTTATCCATTGGCGCTTAGTAAAAGCAGCTTATACTTGCAGATGCTTGATAATCATTTGAATGAATACATATACATGTAAGTGTTTTACACGATAATAATTGTCATTTTACTCGCGGATGCTTGATACACAAGATTTGGTTGAAATCACGAGTTTTTCAAAGAAGACAAGGCTTCCTTTGTTGTAGCCGAGATGACAGCATCTGAAGCATTTGGCAAGTAATAGTATTTTCCTGCAAAACAAACCATACAATACAATAATGAGACTTTGAAATACAATGTTAATTAACAAGCATAGGTCGTTTTCAAGTTTACTCACCTTGAGCAACTCTTGCAACTTCCTTTGCAAAACCAGTTGACACAAACTTGTTTTCGGTGTCGATAACCAGAAGAGACATCCCTGCCTTGTATATCTTCCCAGCAACTTCAAGTATTTCATCCTTCGTGCCATGATAAGAATATTTTAGTCATAGGGCAGTGTTAAAAAGTAAACAACCCAGCAGCATATATGCCCATCGAAAGATATAATTCAATTACTTGAGACTAAAAATTGGAATGCTTTATTATGTGCATGATGTTGAAAACCAAATGGATTTTACATATGGTATCCTTTAGGCAATATTGATAGGAGTGATTAGATAGTTCTCAATCATCTGACTTCAAGCTTCAGTTTCAGAAATGCAGTTGAATTATAATATAGATGGATGCAAGTTCAAAGTGGGGCAATCAAAATTTACCTTCAACTCTTGCGCTGAAGGTCTAGGAGCATCTGAGGTAGCAGCTTCAGGGTCAGTAGACCTTTTCAGTGATACGTTGGCTCTACCATCTGTTATTGCAACAATCATTATGCGCCCAACGTCACCACTCTTCTCAGCATTTAGTCCAACCCTAACAGCCTATGAGCAGAGTAAAATCAATGAAGTGGTTAGTACTGACAAATCACTGGGAAAAGGAAAGGGAAATCAGTCATAATTTCAGGCATAAAAATCTGGTCGTATGGAAAAATAAAAGGGAAATCAGTCATAATTTCACGAAATATAAGTGTTGTCTCTGCATACTATTACTAGCAAGAAGTTGCAATGACATGTTCTGGAGATTTTTATGTTAACATATGCTGGGAACTGAATTATATGAATTTATGTACCGTGGTTAGACCATGAGCCAGGGGAGAACCACCACCACAAGGAAGTCTCTCAAGACGCTTCCTTGCCATTGCAATAGATCTAGAAGGGGGTAGAAGGACTTCTGCCGAGTCACCACGAAAAGGAATAATAGAAACCTATAGTAAAAAGATAAAGTTAATTGCCACAAAAGGTAAGCATTTCAAATGAATTCATTGGTGCTTGCTGAAATAATACAGGCATGCATTATTTAACTATTGTCATACTTCAAGTTTTATCTCCCTTAGTTCTAACACATAACAAAGGATGTTGTAGGAGCCAACCACCGAATTGGGGAAAAATCTACTACCCTGATTCTTTGTGTATAGTAACATTTTGGTCTGTAAGAAATCAGTGGAACACAATTTCTTCTATTGCTTTCTCAGCGACATTACACGCATCTTACCTTTATATTTGTATCTTATTGCTGTTTGAGCAAGACTATTTCCAACCTCAACTGTTTTCAGCAGCTTTAATGAATATAGAACTTATTTTGGGACTGGATATTCTTCAATTATATCATTATGATAAGAACTCCCTCCACAAAGGAGATTGATACAACTGTTTTCCTTTTGCTTTCCTTTTTCTTTTTTGTGTAACATGCAAAATTTTACCAACTCCAAACAAAAAGGGAAAACTAAGCATCCAGCCTACTCAAGAAGAGGGCTAACCAAAGCCTAACACCCTCGCTACATTACCCCTACACTGTCACTACACACATCCTTTAAAACATATCTTGCTCATCCAATGAAGGAAAAATTGGCTTAAATGCAGAGAATTTCACTATAATCTCATACTTAGTAGCCTAAACAGTTAAAAACCCTTCAACCCCCAGTACATTGCCCTTGAGAGATCCTTCTATTTCTTTCCATCCAAATGTCATAAACCATAGCTGCCATACTCTCTGCTATCATTGTTAGGCAACTTTCTAGTCATGGTTTCAGCTTTCCCATTTCGAAACACAAGGATAAAAAGAAACATTTTTATACGACATAGGCATTTGACCTTTTAGTCTTTTACTCAGGCAATGACCTCTATCTTGATATTATGAGCATAGTCAGAATGCATAAATGTTTTTATTTATTTTTTCATCGCTGAACTAATACAAACATGTCTCTGAAGAATAATTTGATTTTACAAACTCTGCGATTACCTCAAATGATCCATGGAACAATAAATTCCTATAAAACAAGAAATTGAATTCTGCGCAAAGTTAACCACTACTTTACGAAGGAGATGATTTTAGGCATATGAAAATCTTTACAACTATGCAGTCACAATTAAAATAAAAATATATATTTAAAAATTAAATAAATAAACTCAACGTCACCTGGTCTCTGCTTGTATAACTCTCCGCAAGTAACTTCAGTGCTGCACCTTTAGCATTCTGCATTCGGTTCAATGCCATGCTACCACTTGCATCAACTACAAATATGACCTGCCATGAACTAATTATATTAAGAACTTTACATATCAACTCTCTCCATGTGTGTGTCATCGAGTGCAAAGAAGGGTTCAGCTTTTAAGAAGATGGATCAAGGATAGATGCAAGTAATACAAAAGAGCAGTGAAGCTACCAGGGCCCCTGCCTTTCGTGCCATTCTCTTTGCCCGCATGTCAGATTTCTCAACAAACACTTTTCGAATCTTTTGAGAGTCCTTCTCCCTACGCAACTTCTGATATGGTGCAGCTGCTCTAAGGGTTGCATCAACAGCCAACCTCTTCACAGGACCCTGTGAAAGATCATGAAAACTTGTTCAGAAAAACAAAGTACTCAAAGATAACATGGGAAACGATTTATGAGAATTAAGAAATTAATATGTCTATTAATGTTTACATCTATTGTACAGTCAATTGAGAAAAAAATGGAATTTGATTTAAAACAATTCAAATTCACTGCTAGATAATGTATAATAAATAATAAATCAAATCATTTCAGCAAGGACTAGACTATCAATATAAAGAATGTTACATATCTGTCAAGAATAAGGGAAGAGAAGTAAAATAACCTTTGGAAGCATTGGCTTAATATATCGACCTCTATCCTCTGAAAATATGACATTCTTTGCTCTACCAGCCTTCCCTTTGCGTCTCTGTGCTTGTTGTGCAAAGAAGAGGAGTTTCTCGTCCACCAAACCCCCTTCTGCATCAAATATAAATTCTTCAGGTAATTGGTCCTGCTGGTTTTCATTCTCTTCATTGTCATCCTGGTCACAAAGAACACATTCACAATACAAATAAATATTTTCCAGATTTTTAAGAGGAACAAAAAGATATCTCAGGAAAGCATGTGTAGGGAAACATGGAAAGTTAGTAAAAGATTTGATATGGATAAACCAAGAGGAAATGTAAATATGTAATCATAATGTTATGTTTCTACTTAAATTTTGATAACTAACCTCTTCCTCTTGCTCTTCATCTTCATCCTGCTCCTCCCCAGATTCGTCATTTTGGGGAGGGGGTGGCGGAGGCGGAGGCTGCTGGTTTTGCTGATCTGGTGGGTTCTCATTGATCATTGAACGAGGGAGAATTACCAGTTCTACCTGTAATACACAATATATCAGAAAGGGGAGTCTGATGGTTTTCCGATCAATTTCAATAATAACATTTTGTGTACACATAATAGTTTGGACTTCCCACTACCAAAATATCAACCTTATATTTATTCAAATCACTCACTTCAACACTTGGGTCAAAGCCAAGGTTAAAACATGCTCTAATACCAAGTTAAATTTTAAACATTGAGCTACATATAATGGTTTGGTCATGCACTACATAAAGGTATTGTAAGAAGAATTTTACTTCCACCACCATTATATGTAACCTCTTTATCTTATATTTTACCAATGTGGGACTTAAGTCGTCACTTCAACACCCCCTCACGTGTAGTTATTTTTCTTCCACAACTGCGACACTACAAGCATGTCCTCCCTACAAGTGGGCTGGAGATCACAAGGGGAGACAACATAAGCAGTCCACTTTTGAGCCAGGGCCAGAATTGAAATTTGATTTAATCCTATGTTAAGTTTCATATTATCTTTTTTAATCAGCATGTTAAATTTCATATTTGGTTGCATGTAATGGTTTGTGTTTTCACTAATAAAAGGTTAACCTTATTAGTAACGTTTCACTTGCATCATTATATGTGGTTCATTTATTTTATGTTTATCCAAATCAACTCTTCAACATTTTCCAAATTCAAATAACAGTGTCGATAAGGACCTGTGCAATATTATGATTCAAATAGAGGTGCCAAACAAAATTATTAGCTCATGGTATCTTAAACAACAAATTGCACTGCTGCTCTCCAAAAATTCATTTTGCAAACATACTTGTATGAAAACATAAAGAAGACGTTCAGTGATAAGGGTGAATAAGACAAAGATTGAAATAGATTTTTAAAAGACCTGGATAACACAACGAAATAATCTTAAATTGCCCAAAGCACTATAATTAAAGTGTACTCGATGATCGTGCATGATTTGTAAATGACTATTATGATGTTGGAAGAAGATTACCACAAGAGGTTACTAAGAATCTTAAAAGCTTAGCATCAACCAACATAAAGAATGGAAGCAAGAACAGTTCATGGTTCATTTCTGAAGGCACTATTATAACAGGTCCATGACAAGAATTCTTAGGAAAAGTTAACTCCATTAGCACATAAAATTAATATACCAAAAGAAAACAGCAAGGCGTGTGTTCCAGGAGAATACTTAACAGCTTTTTTCAGGTCATCTGGATTCACTTTTTCACGTCCTTCTAGAGCAGCTAAGCATTTTGCAACACGAGCAGCATATAGCTCAGCTCTGTGTCCCTGAAAAGATATTATGAGGCACACGATTTCTATTTAGAGTTTCCAGACAGAAAAAACAACTAAAGTGGCAAGGAATCAGTAATTCTAACATATGATAGCATCACTCTTTACATTAGTACATAAACCAATAACAATCAACACAAAGTACATCGTGCGTTATTAATTACAAACCCACAGTGGTTACTTTTATGGCACCATGATTTTTTTAATCCAACCACCTTCATCCAATGATGAATTTTTATAAGCTTTGCATTACAGATGATAATATGAGTGTAGCCATAAGAAGTTTGAGCCGAAAAGGCACTTATTAGTGTGGTGATACAAGTACCGACATTCGGCCTCCAATGTTAAATATTGCAAGCCTTAATTGAGGGATATTTTACGTATCTACAGTAAGGTGGTATAACGTCATAGTCTATGGGCTCAACTTAATCTTGTCTTCCCTAATGAAATGAACGAACCAACACTTCTTGAAAGAAACTAAGAGTTCCATAGTGAGAACCTGGCAACCACCTCGAATGGCTTCCAGAACCAAGTACTTCAGTTGCTCCCTGCCAAAAGTGACGTCCTTCAAATACTCTCTTGCTAGAATGACCTACGATGCATGAATTAAGATGAGTAATCAATTCTACTTAGTCAATAATAAAGTTTTCCATTGAATCATTAAGTGTCACAACAGCTACAAAACACCAAATGAAATAGTGAATATTACTATATTATGCTAATGAAAGAGCATATCACTTGGTGAAGCAAAATCTATAAATGCATGGGTAAATATACAACTTAAAATGTATTTTGCACTAAATTAAGTACTATCCCTTCGTCCCAAAATAAGTGTCTTGTTTCCTTTTTAATAAGATAGTTATGCATAAATTACCAATAGTATATCACTATAAGTTAGTATCTCTTAAGTTTGTTACAACACATGTGCATGGAGATAAAAGAGAAAATATACAGCATTAACTAACTTCTTAATTTTTCTCAAAATAAATAGTTGTAATACTTATTTTAGGACAGAGGGAGTAGTATATCTTTCCCAAAATTTATCTGGAAGGTGCCTTGCTGGAGAACATCTGGTGACTAAACATATGCACTTAAGTACTGCCAACTTACTCGGCTGTGAAAATTGTGTCCCACAAAATTCTATGACAAATCAAGATATCCGGGTCTGTTATTACAAAAGGAATAACTATTAGTTTACATTATTTTTCATGTGACAATGCACATATCTATCTTTTATCTTAAAATTTTGAGGCTGGTATGTCACAGCGGAAACAATTGAACAGTTGGAGAAAGAGTCACATGGGAGCAAGATCGAAACACAATAAGGGCTCAAGTTGGTTAGAGAGAGAGTTGCCTCATGCTGGCTAGCCTATATAACTGCTTCCCACCTTTTGCACAATGTCAAAGTAAGAAAAAAAAAATTACGTGTTAACTTTTTTTCTGTTGGCAGCTAATAATCTAGGAGAGAGCGAACAAACTGTAGTGATGTAATTATAAGTTCCTTCTAATTGAACTTCTAACAGATCGAAGTTGTTGTCATGTTTTCTTTAGAAAGCACCCTCTCCCCAAATAGGGATTATGGCAGGACCCCTCCTAGTAGACTGTTCATGATGTACATCATGCTTGCCAAATTTTACTACAGTTACCTGAGTCTTCGCATACTCTGTTTCTTCTTCAACCATATTAAAAACATCATTACTATGCTCTTGGAATTCTGTTGCAACTCCAACAGCTGCAACACGATCTTCAAAGCTCATTGGAAGATCTGCGCTGAAGAAGAAGCAGATCATTAGAGAGAAATCAATGGTAGAAAATACACTATATTAGCTAAATACAAGGTATATACCTCAAATTAATTGCTATACGATCTAGTAGGTGCTCACGTACAGAGCCCTCTTCTGGGTTATATGTAGCAATCAGAAGCGGCTTGCATGGATGCCTAAAGCTGATTCCTTCTCTTTCCACAATATTAACTCCTTCAGTCAGTACATTAAGAAGCAAATTACTGATACCCTCATCCAAAAGGTTAATTTCATCAACATATAATACCCCTCTATGTGCTTCAGCAAGAAGACCAGGCTGGAAAACAGTTGTTCCAGTTTTGATGGACTCCTCAACATCAACAGATCCGATAAGTCTATCCTCTGTGACTCCAAGAG
Source organism: Pelargonium cotyledonis (assembly GCA_036897625.1). Lineage (NCBI taxonomy): Eukaryota > Viridiplantae > Streptophyta > Magnoliopsida > Geraniales > Geraniaceae > Pelargonium > Pelargonium cotyledonis. Next base: position 6,749 of record JAYMTA010002493.1, on the reverse strand, counting down.
GAATCTGGAGCAGAAATGGAAAAGATTACTAAACAATAGAATTAATTTCAACACAAGAAGTTTCTTTGATAGGATGCACCTGAACAAAAGGAGATCTGACAATTTGAGTCTTGACGTTACCAGAAGGGTCATATTCCACTCTTTCAGCCAGGCCATCTTCCCACCTTCCAAAATTACAATCAACCCAGTCATGATCTCCAAACAAAAGTTAAGTCATAACTGATCAAAGTTGTCAAATTTAGATTGTCTTTCCTTTAGTAAAGCAAAAGTGTGAAGTATTGTAGTACAAGGAAAAAATATGGTGGCACACTGGCACAGCACGCAAAAACATAAAATCATATAGATTAATGTTGAAATTTAAAGGATACATGATACGAGGGAGTGGGAGATAAATGGAGAAGAGAGCGGTCACAAGAAATAATGTGGTTCGGCCATAAGGCCTACATCCACACCCAAATGCGCAAACATGTTCTCAGTCATTTGATGTATTAAGTATAAATGACCCATAACTATAATGGGTGTAGGAGAAACATAATATGAAACAAATTACAACTGTCAACGTAAATCTCATAATTTGATCTATCAATTCTCACTATTCACTACGCAACCAAATCTTATGATTTGCAACATAATTGAATCCCATAAAACATGGGAACTCAGTATATTCCAACAGTTATTTAATATCTTGACCAAAACAATAAACAGATCCAACTTTAATGAAGGGTTTCTATGTCTATTAGAGCTGGACATACTTTAAAACTCAATTCTCAATTCTGAGGTTTCATTTTTCTCATAACATTTTTTTAACAAATGAGAGGAGACACAGAATTTGAACCTTTGACAAGGAGGAACTGTGGAAATGGATGGCTTATATTTGGTGGTATGTCTGTGATAAAAAAAACTTAGACCAACCTATTTATATCATTCTGGATTTTCATTCACTAGTTCCAGTCTATTGACATCAAACAGTTTCTTAACTACCATTACCACAACAGAACAGCAAAGTTCTGTTATTCTATATCTGGTTTCATTCTTCCACTCACATTTATTACTTCTCCTTTTTGTAGATAAATCTTATCATCTTAGCAAGGAAAGGTGAAATATGGCATGTACGCTCAAAAAGAAAGAGACCCTACTTATTTCAACACTGAGCAAAAGTAAGTTGAAATGTCACTAAAAACGGCATCCTGAATTACATTACAATGCAAAAGGACTGGCAATATTGAGGAAGGAGTGGAAGTATCAGGAGTATTACAAGAAGATCAAAGAATTTAGGAAGTTTGTAAACTACAGGTGGTTTAGATTTGAAGGGAAGCCAATTTCATTGCTGATCTTCTAGCAAAAAATGGGGTCTCCAGGCCTCACTCTTTAGTTTCGTGATTCTAAATCTTATGAAGCTTGGCTGCTTGGGGTATCCCTTAGGGCAGAGGTTTTGAAAATATTCTAAAATTACTATGTCTTTGTTGGTTTTGTTTCGGATTTGAATATTTGATATGTTTCTGGTTCTGGGTATGCTCTAGTTCTATGTTGGCTACGGTCAATTCACTAGGGAGATGATTATTAGACTTTCTCTCCACTAAGGGGTATATGGTTATGTAGGTCTTGTAAAATAGTGTCACTCTAGCAGGTCCAGAGCTTACTTCACTCCGGGTTCCTGCTTGCTGCTTCATTGAAATATTTAATACAATGAATTTTTACGGAAAAAAATGTCAGTGGACTGGTTCACTGTTACAGAGGAAGACTTCTCACCCGCATAATTGTTCATGTGGATGGAAAAATTTAAGAAAACCATCAAGTCATACATAGAGAAGTTGAAATTTAACAGAGCTCTTAATTGACAAGCTCATTAGCAAGCACAGCAAATCTACTGTTCAATCTTGAGAAGGCAAGTTTACACGAAAGTCAATAGAATTGATAAGAGACAGAACTCAATTCACAAGGAAACAATTTACACCATTACTCAATTTCACTAGGAACACAAGTCTACAAACAAGGTATGCTCACAACATAGCTGACGAAATCCCTTTGTGTGTATTCATACCATGACAAAATAGATGGGCTTTGATACTTCGCATGTTATGGACTTCGATATTCCTACTCAAGGTGAGAGGTTATAGAAGATACATTCAACAGATGACTAGATCCAAACCACCTGAGGTCCTAAGTCAATTTTACTGAATATATTTGAGTCAGTATAGTACTTAGAGGCTATGAAATTAGCAACAACACAATTTTCAAAGACATTTATGATAGTTAAAGTTCTCAGCAAAGCTGATTCAAACTTCAAATATAACATCAATATAGTATTCTCCAGAATATAAGAATATACAGTAATGAGTAACCTACATATATTTGGTTAGGTTAGGACTATGAGTGTAAGACCATTACTTTTCTTTTCCTCTCAATCATAAAGTTACCTTCAGATTGTTCAAAAATGCTAAATGGTAAGCTTACTCTTCAGGTTTGGAAGGATCCGCATTTGATATTGAACCAATGACAACATCAATGGGTGGTAAAATTGCATGTAATCCGCGCGCCATAACTGTCTTGGCAGTTCCTCGCTTTCCTGAGATAGCAATTCCTCCGATTTCACGATCAATAGCGCCAAGTAAAAGAGCAGTTTTAATAGCATCCTGCAAAAAGAATTGACAACATCACAATATATCAATAAATTTTATTGAAAGAGTTCCTACTTAACCAGAACTATGTCATACTCATAACTATAATTCATAATCACCATATAATATACCCAAATAATTGATCTGACTACTTATTCCTAAAATAAGAATATATCAGAAATGCCAACCAGCAAACTTTTCAGGCAAAGAACAATAGCAGTGTACACATTGACTAAATGCAATGGCCACATATCCATGTACGATCTCTATTAATCTGTGAGCAAATATCGATATAGTAAAAATCTTGAATTTTTGGTGTCTTCTCAATTACTTATAATTCACTAGTAAAATTAATGCATATGTTACGACTTCAAGATCTTACTTTCCATACTACAACATAAGAGCATGAAAGCACAAAGTCCATTTAAGCACCACTTTCCCGATGTGTCTTCTGTTGATATATACGACAAAATAATGGGCTAGTCTTAATGGTGCATCCTCTTTTTTTTTTAATTTGTCTCTCTTTTTCTTTACACTCATTTATCTCAGTGTCCTCGTCTTTACTACTTTATACTTGCTATCAAGTCTATTTCTGGAAGTCCAACATTTTAAGGCAATCTGATCCTATAACCAACAATTCAACTTCTTCCTTACACCACTAGGAAAGAAAAAAAAATGCATGAGAAAATGGTGATCTCATGAAGTAATAAGAGTTCCAGTTGGGTAGCAATATCAAAACTGGCACCATTGAAGATCATGATATCTTAATTTCATTATCCTACTAAAGTAGAATTCTGAGCAGTCGTATTCGGCACATCTTGTCTAGTTACCTTATAGGGCAAGACATTGGATGTTCATCCATCACTCCAGCATTATTAGCAAATAAAGTACAACAATATTATCTTTGTCTATGATTTGTATCAGAAACCTCAGCATTTCAAGAGAATTTCAACAACTAATCATCAATCCGCAATGATGCCACAATCCATGACTCGACAGCATGCAACAATCACAAAGATAAATACAAAGAAACATAGAAATTACTTGTCCAACTACAGCGGCCAAAGGAAAGTACTGTCGCCCGTATTGGGAGGAGTCTGGCTTGGCGGAGACGGCGGCGGCGCCATTGGTGGTTTCGAGCGTTGCAGAGGCACGGACAGGGAAGCAATTGTGGAAGCGCGGTTTAGGGGTGAGTGAGAGTGTAGAGTGGGAAGAGGAGAAGAGAAAGGGGCGAAATGTGAAGGAGTGAAGGTAAGAGAGTGATTTGGATGTTGTTGTTGGCGGTGAAATCGCCATTGCTGCCATCATCGTCAATGGCTTCGGCTTCAAAGATAGAGGGATAAAGAAAGTGGAAGAGACGAACCCATAGGCTCTCTCTTTCTCTCTTATCTAATCTCCTTTTCCTTCTGAGTTTGATGGCTGTTTCTGCATATCACTACGTCCACGCGCTGTTTCTTTGGCGTGGGTAACACTAACACCAATAGCTCAAGAGGTAGGATAAAGGATCATTTGAGTTACTATCCACAATTTCATTTTAATAGTTATTTAGAACTATTAAACATTCCATTTCAATTCAAAAACGGTGATCCAAAACATCTCCGAAATCGTCACAATTTAGAACATTCTACCAATTTCTTAGACGGAATTTGTTAGGTGTAATTGATAATAATGTTTTTTTTTACTTTGAACAATCGACTTTTTATTAGCTTAGCGAATCCAAAAGAACAACTTCCATAATTTCAAGAGGACAGCATGTATCATCCCAGTCCACCACCCTATTAACATTCGACGATGATCTACCCAATTACATTTTCTAGAGACATACAAAACTGCACTCTATCAAAACGATGAACTCAAGACAAAATGTTCGAATAAACAAGACCCAAGGCATTAGGACAACCTTCCCCTCCGGTCTTAAGCGAGTCGATAACAACTTTCGCATCCGACTCAACCATGATATTAGCCCACTCCTAATGGTGAGTGCCTCCACTGTCTTCGGGTCTGACAACCCTCCCCAACCAACACGTCCTCCTCCAAACACCATACCTGAAGCCCCCGCATTACCCATCCTCCACCGGCACGACCCTGATTCAAAAACACGGCCCCATCAATATTGATATTGACCGACGCCTCCAACGGCGGAGACCACTGGCCCGTTTGTGCTCTCTACGTTCTACCCTTCGCCCCTTGATCGTGTATAACAGCCCATGTCGCCCCCATTGTTGCAACCAACCTGACCACATCCTCCTCCAACATCCACTTATTATTCCACACACCTTCATTCCAAGATTTTCACAAGATATATATAAGATATTATTATGTTAATAGATGAATAATAATGGAATGAAGCTTCGTTTGCTATGATGTTTCTAAGAGAAGTGCATGAGCGTATATTGTTTGCTCAATTCAGTTGTTTTAATAAAGTTGATTGTTGGATGTTGTCTTTTGATGGACATGGAATTTATTCTGTAAAGAGTGCTTACAAGTTTCTTGTTCCAAGACATTAACGTTTGTCATCGAATGAGGTATGGAGTGCTATTTGGCAAGCTTCAGTTCAGTTTAAAATAATAATAAAATTTTGGTGGAAGCTGTTGGCTGGCTACTTACCAGTGGCAAAAGCGTTAGTGGAAAGGAGGGTAAATATGTCACAGTGGTGTCTTATGTGTGGTTATGAAATTGAAGATAGTTTTCATCTTTTGTTTGGTTGGTTGGAAGTTAAGGACAGGTGGCAAAGTATGGGTTTGTTGGGTTTATTATTGGGAACCACTTCGGCGGTGTAATGTCTCAATGAGATTTTTGATAGGTTGGATGGAGATGTTATTTGGAAAGTGTTATATTTTGGTTGGGGTCTCTGGATTCGGAGGAATGAATGGGTTTGGAATGGCTAGAAAATTGGGTTGACGGAAATATTGTGCAAGACGGAGGAAGTGCAGAAGAGGTGGTTGGTTGTTGGTTAGATGGAAATGGAGGCTGGGTTGATTCATCATTTGTCAACCAGGCAGAATGACATTATGATATGTCGAAACCACCGACTAGTTGGTTGAAAATCAATTGTGATGGAGCAACATTTGGGCCAGATGAAGGTTTTGGGGGTGGCTGGGTTGTTAGGGACGACAATGATTGTTGGAGAGGTGGTGGAAGCAAACGATGGAGGTGGTGTTCTGTGAATCTGAAGATGGCAAAAGCTTTGGCTATCTGAGAGGCCTTATCATGGTTGGAGGGTTTGAGTTGGAGGAAAATCGTCATTGGAAGTGATGTGCATAAAGTAATTTTCGATCTCAAGTCAGTGTCAGGAGTTAATACTATGTATGGGTTAATTACTAGCTATTGTGTCCGCTTTGCGACTTTATTTGAGAATGTTGTTTTCTCCTTTATTAAAAGATCAACGAATTCGGTTGCTCATTCCATTTCTAGAGTTGTGGGTTCCATGTCTGATCGTATCTCTTGGGATGATCGTGATGGTCCCCCCGAGTCTGCATTAGTTGTTATCAGTTGATTTCTTATAAATATATAGTTTCATTAAAAAAAATAGGGAAATATTGGAAGTTATTGATTCTGGTTCTTAAACTAATTTAAATATGTTATTATTTTTTGTGATTATGGTTTTATTAGAAAATGTCTTAGCGACCAATCATGTAAGATTATAATTTAGGACAATTTTTGTAATGTTTAGATTAAATAAATAAGGAAAATGGTTCAATTTAATCTCTGTATAATCCAAAACGTTTGGATTTAGTATCTCAACTTTTCAGTGTATGACTTTAGTCCAAATTTGAGCAAAACGATTGATTTTAGTCCAAAGTTTGAGCAAATCGTTTGACGGAAGGACATTCTGTCAAATGGAGAGACGGAATCTGTTAGTTATGCTGACATGGATTTTTTGGTTTGTTTTGTTTTATTTTTTTTTACTGAAGTGTCATGTGATGTGGCAAAAAATAATAATTAAAAAAAGAAAATAAAAGTCAGCCTTTCGTTTTCTTCGCGCAGATCCTCCGCCGCCACGCCGCCCCCACCGTCAACCGTCCACCGCCGCCGCCCCCTCCATCCACCATCGAACCTGCTCCTTCTCTCCTCTCTCACGCAGCACAGATCCGGCCAGATCTGGGCCATATCTAATTTTTCTCCACCTCC
>JAYMTA010002492.1:0-16416 GCA_036897625.1 Pelargonium cotyledonis | reverse complement strand
CGAATGGTGGTCATCCACCCTTCGTTGCGACCCTATTGCGACGAGCCTTTGTACGACCGCTTGGTTGACCCGTTTTCTTGGTTTCTTTGACTTGGGATCCCTTGGACCGACTTGCCTTGATGTTGTGAGGCCTTATGGGTGTCAAAGTGTCTTAGCTCAGGCTTTTGACTTGGGAGAGCTAGTCTCACAATTTCGGGCTCGAGTGGAGCTTGGTCATGTCCATTGGCTTTGGGCGCCAACCATGGCACTTGGCGTGCGTCATGGCTTTGAGCGCCGACGACGGACGGTGTTGGTCATCGACCCTTGGCACCTAGCGTGCACAATGGCTTCGAGTGTCGCCGGTCTTGAAATTGACTTTATTGGATTTGTCATCTCTTTGACCCCATGTTCTAGGGATAGTCTCGTGGTTGGAAGGTTGGATGTCGACGGGGCACTTGGTAGCCACGCGTCGGGTTATGACTCGTCAATTTACTTATGATTTTTTTGAGTAACATCAGTGACACTAGTAAAATATCAGGTGCAACAAGCTATTATAATATAAAAATACAAGATTAGAAACAAATTTATAATAAAATATTTTTATGAAATATAAAATTACCAGCACACAATATTTAGCAATAACATAATAAATTTGATTCTAAACTATCTACAGTGCGAGGAAGAGATTTTGGCTGGGCAAATGTAAAGTCTTTTCCAATATTCTCTTAAGGCGGAAATGGAGATTTCGCTGTTCAAATCGATGGCATTATGCATTCTAGAACATACGTTCTGAAACGAAAATCGATAGAGTAGCGAAGTATGGCAACATCGATCAGGCTTCGAGAAACACTAGAAAATAAAGAGTCAACTCATTTGGCAAAAAATATATATTGAACATTTCCATGTCAACCTTACATGATATATAACACTGTACATTTTGGAACCATCTTCTCATAGCTTTAACTTTCCTAGATCATCTGTTTACTCCTTGGCTTTATTCTTTGGAGAAACATTGAGTCCAGCCTTTTCTTCCTTCTTCTTAGCAGCTCTCTTTGATGGTGCAGCATGTAATCTCAGAGACAGAGGTCTTGGTAGCCTACTTTTCCTATTGAATCCTCTCACACAAATATACCCTGCAATGTATAATTTATATTTTATATCTCCTATATATACAAACAATATCAGTTTCACATTAGTATATAAACACAACAGTAGCTTCATCATATATACCATATAAAAAGCAGGTGCTGATTTCCTCCCTTGATAAGCCTGTTTGCACAAGCACGAAATATTATTTTGCGAATCTCCATCTAATTTGATCCAAAGAATGATATAAACAAAACGCGTACAGAGGCAATTATTTTACCCTTCAACATTGCTGAGATTGAGCTTCCAATGCACACAAATGTCCTTTTACATCTTCGCAATGAGTCCCAAGGTACATCAATCGGATGTTTGCTAGTGTCATCATCGGCGAATACCTACATGAGGGAAACATGTTAATGATATGATAAATATTTTTTATTTCCAAAATACTTAATTTTAAGTAGCTAGTGTAGTCAATGTATTTACCTCTTTAACTTGAAAGTAAGTTCCATTGAGTGGAAAGCTTCCTCTCATTGCTGTTCTACAGGGTATCTGTCCGCGATTTGTTTCGTGCATCAGTTGATTGAACTCAGAATTCAGTAGAGAATCATTATAGTAAGAATCTCAATTAATGCTTACCAATACTGTGCCTCGGAGAAACCTTCCGTCTTGCTGTCGAATTTTGTTGCAATTATAGCATTCAGGCTCAACGCAATATGCATCCAGCTTGCCCAAACAGCATCTATTGGATGGAACCGGAAGATCCATTGAGCTTTCTGTTTCACCTGTTAAACATTGACAAATATATATACAGCAAAAGAACAAAATTGTAAGATCTCAAATCTCATTCGAATAGGAGATGTCTGCATGGCACATTCACAATTGTTTCCTAAGCTCCAGGACCAAATCAGAATATGCAGTTAGTAGATCACTAAATTGTTTTTTTTTTTAATTTATTAAACAAGGCTAGATGGTACTTTTATAATAACTAGAGTGTATATGTTTGTGTACCTGGTGACCATATAGCAAAAAGGTATGGAAATGTATCATCTGGACCTTGTCTTTCAAACTGCAAAAGCAATATAATCAGGAATGAATTTTCCACGCATAAGCATATCATATTAGAAAATTCAGAAAAAGGGTAAGGGGTTACATGCAACCTTATGTAGAATAGGATGGTGATCTGGAAGCTCAAATCTGCATTAGAATAGATACAGTTAGCATACATATACTCTAATTTTTTTCTTGATTGATTGCTACAACTAGAACAATATCTTTCAGGACCACTCTTGCCTCGAGCAAACTTTTAACAGAACTACTATGTAAATGTAATTTTTAACTTACGCTAAATGCACTGTTCTTAAGTCAGAAATATCTTTCACTTTAGGCATTGGAATTGAATAATGTGATGGAAGGAAAGGCACTAAAGCATCTGAAACCTCGGGCATTTTGTAGTTGTAGTCAAACTTGTATCTTGTGATAGATGAATGATTACCATAATCCAAAGCTAGGTCTTCAATATCAATAAGTTCAATGTCTCTTTCATGTTCGGGTGACATTGACATTTCAACGTTAGGATATATAAGTCTTGGTTCTGGTAACTTGGTCATTCCAATGAAAGGTTCATCGGTGATGATTGCTGATGATGAACAGGTTGCAAGAGAAGATGAGGATATTCGGTCGACAACCATATCATCATAAGAAGCTTGAGCAGTATTCTTTGTGCCCTCCTCCGGTTGCCTTGGTAAAGCAAATTTTCGACTGTAACCAATATAGTAATCGACTCATAAGACTGTATATTTAGTATAATTAGTAAATTCTGTCGTTCAGCTAGCTAAAACAGATATGTCTTGGGAAATACTATAATCAAGTTAAGAAATTAAGACGTTGAACATTAGATCTATAATCAAACCTTGCCGTTGCACTTGCATAGTGACGACATTCTTCTTTCATTGGACAAGCATTGCAATTTGGCTTTATCTTGGTGCAAAAAACCTGGATAAATGTTGAAACATATTGTTATCGCCATTCAGTTTTGTGATAAACTGAAGTGGCAAAGCATAGAACTATTCTGGTAACATTTACTTTGATGAGAGTGTCGTACCTTTCCAAAGGTTATCATTTGATAATGTAGTTCATACCTGTTCAAACAAATAACTATTTAAGGTATATGGTTTAATAAAAAAATGTTTGGACACACAATGCAAATTTGAAATATACTAAAGATATCAGATATAAACAATTAGAATTTTGGAAATACAATGTTTGCTGATCAAGAGTGCGGAGCCGGGGCCATAGATATTCTTGAACCCTGTCCAACAATGGGTACCTAAGCAAACAGGGAATTATAATTATATATTTTAATTGATTTTATCAACTTTGTTCTATGCTCTTCTATATTTCAATTGAAAATATCAGTTGTGTTCTATGCTATTCTGGGAGACTAAACTTACTCTTCTAGAGCATGGAACTGAAGATCTCCCGGCAATGGCTGTAGAGGAACCCATCCTAGACGCACGGTAATTCTTGCCACATTTACATCAACCTTATCAAAGGAAGATAAGTTAATTGATGGTAAAATATTTATGCAAATGAATTGCTACGTGTTTTGGCATACATTCAGATGTGTTATATAGAATTAAAGCAATTAAAACTTACTGGGAAGGCAACATGTTGGAGTGACAATAACCGTAAACATTCCACACTCTTCAACCCCAATCCATCAATGCCCATGAGAAGTTCCCTGCAAACACACATAAATTATGCCTTTATTATATTTGACAACATTTTCATGTACATTTACCACATTTGGAAAGATACTAGTACATACTTGACTTCATCCGGTGGAGCATCTCGTAACCATTCTAAGTCATTACTTCCGTTTTGGTTCGTGATCACCAGGTTAAGGAAGTTCTGTAATATTGAAAGAGTAATTTTCTAGTTAAGAATTATCACAACTTCAAATTCTTTTGCCAAATACTTAAACTTATAATACCTGGATTCGCATGGCAAGGATTGTGTGTTGACCACGTCCACGAATGGCATCTGACAGTTCTTCGGGTTTGGCACACCTAACTGCCTCCCAGTCTGCCGAGTCCATTTGATCTCTAGGCCTTGGACCCTTAGAGTATATTCTTCTCAAACGTTCCCACTGGTTTAGCTTGTCCTTTTCCTGCATTACTCCCTTTTGTCTCTTTATCGTCTCATCATTGCCATCGGATCTTCTCTTCCGAGACTTACTTTCACTTAACTCCCTAGGCAAGGAGAACTTTACTGACAGTTGGGCCTCCAAGATGGAAATTTCTTGAGAAGGTTCTTCAAATGTATGAGGTGCATTTAAGACTTTACTAGAAGGTTCTAATTTTCCCTCCTCTGTTTCTGTTTCTCCTTGTGTTAAAAGAAGTGGAATTGACCGCATATAAAATTCATGTGAAATGGGCGAGTACTCCGCCACAGTTTGAACGGGATATATTGCCAAAAGTTGCATGTAAACGTTACTACGATGAATAAACTAAGTTAGAAAGAGCACTTGATTACATTTGAGCAAAAGACAAATTTTTAGTTCAGCAAATATGATTGCATTCGAGTGAAAGACAGAAACTTTTTTGTTCAGCAAATATAGCTTACCTTGACAAAGTATCCGAAACATTTTGAGTTAAGTAAACTCCAATTATAGAGTCCACAACTGAACCTTTCCAAGTCTTAAAGCTTCTATCCCCTGATAAGTTCAGAATACAAGTTCACAATGCTAAAATATAGTTTGACACGAAAAATTAACACTGGGAAGCTATAATTGTAATGTAGCTTAAATTTTGAAATAAAGAAATATTTCCCATAATTGATAAGATTTGTGTAATTTCTATTTCTTGCTTGATGATAGATACAGAAAGATAAAATGCATTAATTTCATCTCTTGAATGTATTATTTTCTTCTGGCATGTTTCAAAACTTATCTTGATTAACAATTAGTCTTTTTGTAAAGAACTTCGCACACAACAAACCAAAGAGACTCAAATCAAATTAAGAGTGTAAAAATTCACCTTGCATATATCGCATCTTGGCAATAAATGAATCTACTCGGCCAGCAAAAAGTTCTCTTTGTTTCTCCCATTCCTCATCTTCATCTTCCTCGCCATTGCCATTACTCTTGAGTAGAAAGGTGCTCCGACTTTTAATCAATTCGACCTGTCTAAGGGTACTTGGGTCGAAGGCAATTACTGGAAGTTCATGGCGAGGTACTCTTTTCTTCTTCTTCCTCTTCTTCTTAGAATCAAGAGTGGCTAGTTCCCCACCATTTAAATAAGGAACTAGTGCAAGTTCTTTTTCTTCACATTTTTTGGTAAATTTAGGAGAAACCAGTGAATCTGAGCAATGAACTGGTGCACCACTTTCATTGACTTTATTTTTACCATTGATATTCAAACCTATGAACTCGTTAATGAAGAATTGTAGCTTATCTTCTTGTACCGTAATACTTTCACACTGCAGTGTATCTTGTCTTAATTCACCAGGTAGTACTTCTGATAAAAGAATAAAACGATTACTTAAAGAGCAGTGCAATGTAAAGTTGTACTCGTTGTCACTAAAAAAAGTATTCACCTGATTCAATAGTGGGCAAATCAGCATCAGATGGAAGTGAAATGCTTTTTATTAGCTCACCATCTTGAAAGATTAGCTTATGGCCAGCCAAAGCATCATTTCGAGACTGCAAAAGCACCTCACACCTGGTCCGCGAAACCTGAGTCCCAGTTTGTGGGGAAATGCCAGTTGTGGAGGCTAAGTGGAGTCGCTGTTGGAAGAGTTTTGATCTCTTCTTTTTCTTGAGAAAATATGGTTGGTAAGCCTCCAGTCCGCGTGGAATTACTGACCACAAAATGCTGTACAACATCACCTTGCGGCGCCTTGTCATTCTTTTGTTTTTCCTCTTCCACTTGAGTACTGAAAGTAAACTGTTTCTGTTTTGGCAGCCTTGAACACTAATGGCATTTCCATTCTTTTCAGTATCGATGATTCCTCTATGTTTTTCGTTCTTGACCTTCTCGACTGTCTCAAATAGAAGACTTTTCCTGCAAGATCGTGTGGCAGGTATACGAACAGATTTTGTTGGGATCACATCATATTTGTTCTTTTCCTTCAGCACTGACTTAGCCTTCTTGGGTTTTGGAGGGTTTCGGGATGTCTTCTTCTTTCTGCCCTCCACCAAGACTTTTGGTACATGCTTCCGTCTTTTTTGTTTAAACTTTCGCTTCGGCGGAGCGAGACTTGGTGTGACCGGTCCATCTGCCAGTTAAAAAAGCACTATTATAACATTTCTATTCAAGAATTAAACCTTAATTTTGCACTTCAAATTATACTAGTTTACTTACCACAATAAACCAGAACAAATTTATCCATCCGTGGCTTATCCAAACTAGATTCTTCAAGACGTGGTGAGATTGTATCAGTAACTGTCTGTAAAACATCAAACCCGCCCAACTCGGGCACTGTCGGCTCTTGACACAAAGGCATTGAACTAGACTCTTCAAGAAGGGGCAAAGTTGGATCAGTAGCTGTTTGTAAAACCTCAAACTCACCCAACTCAGGCACAGTCGACTCGAGCTCTTTAGGCTCCGGCTCTTTGTGCTGGGCAGATACATCCTCAGACTCCATTTCAAGAGGCAAAGCATTCAAATCAATAAGACAATGATCACTCGATTTTTCTCCAGAAAAACTAATTTCCTTTCTCAAAATTCTTCTGTGATACACTAGCAATGGCTTTGCAGGAGTCAAAGGAATGAATGTATTCAACTCTGTTTCCATCTCTTTCTTCTTCTCTTTATACCTTTTCCTCTTGTAATACTAATTAACATCAACAAATTAAAAACAGACCGATTCATTCAATCCCAATCACAAATCAATAATTAGAAGTAATTAATTGAACAAAAACAGTAACACTTCTCAAAACTATCTATGTTCAATGACTTGTGCATGAAGCTAAACAATTAAACGGTAAACAAAAACTGGCACAAAACAACCATCAACAGTGAAATTCAAATAATAAACTCAAGAGAACACACAAGTAGAACAATTTAAAGAAGCTAAAAGTAAGAAATTGAAACTCACCTTGAGGTCCATAGCAAATCTTACAAATTAATGGCTTTGAATTGAAACGAGAAACGCATGCAACTGTTGCAGTGTTACATATATTGAGAGGAAGAAGAAGAAGAAGAAGAAGAAGACGACGACGACGCCCAGGGTTGGGATTTTCACTACTGATATTCTGCTATTTCTGTTCTGGGTATGTATTGTGTGGCTGTGAAATTACTATTGTGTCCCTCATTTTCTTTTTGGATTGGTTTTTGATCTTCATTGGAATGCTTTGTTTATTTATGTTTGTTGGTCCCCTCCTCCTTCGTTAACATTAACTCTGATGGTAGTAGTTTCGGGTATCTGTGGTGCTGGTGTAGTTGCTCGGGTTTGGTTGGGAGGCATTGTTTCTTTTGCGGGTTGGGCTGGTAGTGAATTATCCGAATTGTAGGACTTTAGGAAAGTTATTCGGTTGGGTTTAACTCTTAGGAAGCCTCGTGTGATTTTTGAAGCTTACTCACTTGTTTTTCTGTAGAATGATATTATTTTTGGAGATCGTTAATCTTAGACTGCATGGAAAATATTGAGATATTATTTGGGAACTCCTTTTCTGATAAGGAAAAGTTGAGGTGACAAGGGCAAGTTGATAGTCAAATTGAAATCCAATGTTTGGTAAACCAGTCAAGAAAAGTGGATGAGAAAGTAACATTCCTGTTTTGGTTAATTTTTTCACATACATGGGAATCTAAAATCTCATGGGGAAGGTGAGATTTTAAAACCCCATGTACTTTCTCAAGTATCGGGAAAGTCACATTACTGTAATACCCTTCAATTTTTGTACTAAATGTCCACGATGCCCTTAGTTTTCAAAACATTAGCCCATGTTATTTTAGATAACAAAAAATATTTGTCTCTCATTTTTTTCAAATAATAATGTCGTAAGCATGAAATGGAATCAAATACTCCCTCCGTCCCAAAATGAGGGTCCTCCTTTCTATTTTGAGAAAAATTAAGGAGAAATTAGTTAGTGTGGTAAGTTTACTATTATATTCTTATAATTATGTGTTGAGAGATCCTAACTAACTTTTTATAAGTATATTATTGACAATTCATGTATAAATAACTTACTAGAAATGGAAACAAGACACTCATTTTGGGACAAAAATAAAAATAAAACAAAACACTCATTTTAAGACCGATAGAGTATAATTTAATAATACATTTAAATAATTGAATATGTATAATATAATAATGTAAGATATTTAGTCTATTTTTAATATTTAAATTTGCATATGAGTAAACATAATTACTTATACATTTAAAAAATATATATGATAAATTGAATGGACAATTAAATAATTATTCATTATTTTTCGACTCTTTACATATTTTTTTGCAATTTTTAGTCAAACGTAATATTCACTTTTCACAAGTCAGGATTATGCATTTTCTCTTCACTTTCTAATGTGTCGAATGCCCTTATCTACTTTCCCTAGAAAGTTAACATTTTGGAAAAAATTATTTTCCCGTTGCCAAACGATATCTAAGAAATTTTGTAGGATTTCTTGTTTTGTCTTAGATTAGGAATACTAGCAGAGTTGCATATTTTTTAGCATGTTGTTATGATCCGCTTTGGTTGTCTCATTTTTCGCCCCGTTTGTGGGTGTAAAAATACTTATGTTAGATTATTGTAATCATTTGATCTCTAAAGATGCCTTGGTTTGGTATCCTCCTTAAAAATGCTAGTTGTCATTTTCTTATACAAAAAGAATAAGAAAATAAAACGTGAAGTATCAATAACGACAGTGTGGGTATGATTAAACCGTTTAAGCAATAAATACAATAATTTAGGATGAAATAAGTATTTTGTTTCTTTCTAGTTTGTTTCTAAAAACATGTATAAAATTCGAGACATTTAATATTTTAAAACAAGTGGTTCTCTATCGTTAGCACCTTAATTAACTTACTATCTTCAAAATTAATGTTACTATCTACTATCCAGTGTTCACTCTGGCACGCCTAATGGACAATTCTATATAATAGATACAAAATACACTTTTTCTTCTTTCATCGTCTCTCTCTCTCTCTCTCTCTCTATTATAATCGGAATCTTTATCAGTATTGTTCATAGCTTAATCACCATCTTTGAGCAGATAAGATTGGTGGTTGACTAATTTTTTCCTCTCTTTTTTCTCGGCAAGATTTCTGGTAAGAAACGCTCTCTTCTTCTCTTTTTCTTAACACCTGCAGTTTTTAATTTTAAAGGTTTTTTTTTTACACTCTTCTGGTTCTGGGTCTTCGATTAATGTGATAATTGAGGTTTCTTATCATTTCTTCATCCCAAATGGAAGTTGGGTTTGAAGGTTGCTTCTAATCCAAAGTCCAGCTGGGCTTGTTTGATTTGAAATCAGTGATCTGATTTTGGATCCGATTCCTGGATTTTACTTTATCTTCAGATTGATTTAGCATGTGGGTTTTGTTTAGTGTTTCTGAATTCAAAGTTGGTCTCTTTCCTTTCAGATTGTCAAGTTTTGGTCACTGATTTCTGCATAGTTTCTGATATGGAGGGTTGGGGCTGTGAGGCTTTCCTGCAAAGACTTATAAACTCAATTTATGATTTATTCACTTTTAATTTGTTAAGTTGTGATTTCATCATTAACTAATGTTTTTTAATGATTTTTTTTTTTTTACCAATTGACTATTACAGATAAACAAAATGTTCCAGACTTGCAATTATTGGATATAGTAGATTCTTGTTTGGTTTTGTTTTTGCATAGTGCATTTGTGGCTGTAGATTGGTTAACTTGTCTTCATGGTTTACTGCAGGGTATTGGGCAACTGTTTTTATTTTGGACCAAATTGTTTGAAAAATGGGGTCAGAAGGGCCTTCTTCTGTAACAATCCATTTGACAGGCTTTAAGAAATTCCATGGAGTTTCAGAGAATCCTAGTGAGATTATTGTGAATAATCTGAAAGAGTTCATTAAAAAAAAGGGTTTGCCCAAAGGTGTGGTCCTTGGAAGTTGCAACATACTTGAGACTGCAGGGCAGGGTGCACTAGGCCCCTTATACAAAACTTTGCAGTCAGCTCTAACTGCGAAGGACTCCGAATCTCCAAATTCTGGAAGAACTTTATGGGTCAGTTGCTATTTATATTACTAGTTGTCATATTGGGTTTACTTTTGGGTTGCATTTTTTCAAGTTGTTTTATTCTTTATTGAAATGATATGGTTGTGCTCTAGTAAGGGATTTTTCGGGTCAGTCTATACTCTATACAGTATATTTTCAGACATTAATACATGACACTTGAATCAAAAGAAGATACATTACCGTAACTAAATCATACCATTCGCTGATATGCAACTAATTTCAACAATTTGGATTCATTGTGTTGCTTATTTTATTTCCCTCAATTGAAATCAGTGATTTGCAAATTAATGAATCAGTTACAAACCGGTTTGTATCCACTAAGATAGTAACATCATTTTCTTCTTGACTGTCCAATATTTTTCTAACTACTTGACTATGAACTGTGGACATTAGTTGCAAAATATCTGTGTCTTACATTTAAACTATTACATTTAAAAAGCAGAATCAGAGGCAACGGATTTGCTGCAACCTGTTTGGGGTTAGATTGGCTTAAAGTATTATCTATCGGTGGATAATTTAAGAACCTTTTTATGGGGTGCATTTTTGTAATCATACTGTTGATTGCCTCTTCTAACTACACTTCAGTTACACTTCGGAGTTAATAGTGGTGCAACAAAGTTTGCTATAGAGAATCAGGCTGTCAATGAGGCTACTTTTCGCTGCCCTGATGAGATGGGATGGAAGCCTCAGGTTAGATAAGGTCCTCTGACTTTTTGGTGTGTACTTGTACAGTTTTTCACAGTGCTCTTTATAGTTTCTCATATCTTATAACCTCCATCGTTGCAGAGAGTCCCCATTATTCCTTCAGATGGGCCAATTTCTCGATCACGAAAGGTAGAATGGGTTTTCCACAATCTTGTTTTTTACTTTTCTCATACAATTTTCTGCCATGAGTATTTGTTGTTTGAAATGAAACTATGTAGATATCATTTACTAGCTTGGTGAGTTCTCATTGTCAATTATGAAGAGATGATTAAGTGGAATTATCTGTGGAATTTGAGATACCAAAAAATCTTATTCCAACATCTTTTGTTCATGATTCCAACTTCGCTGTATATGCTGAAATCCATAGTCACAGACATTTTTTGTTTGTTTGTTTGTTTGTAGAGTGATGAAGGTAGAAAAATTGTTATTAGATGTTCACAGTAAAGTAGGACTTATTTTTTCTGGTTTGGTTGACCTTGTGCTGCCAACTTGTATAAAACGGAATCACTATCAAACTATTCAATTCGTAGGTTATTGCTTCATGTGCCAATCGTTGTTTATTAACTTGATGGTATGTATATGTATGGCATTGGGTTCTTATATATTTCAGCCTTAGATGTTTTTTTTTTCTTTCATGTAGACATCTCTTCCCGTTGAGGAAATCACCAAGGCCTTGGCGACGATGGGCTATGAAGTTATGACATCAGATGATGCCGGATGGTTTGTATGCAATTATGTTTACTATCACTCTCTTCGCTTTGCAGAGTATAATAGTATCAAATCTCTCTTTGTACATGTGCCTCTATTCTTGACTATAGATGAGGAGACCCAAATGCAATTCGCAGCCTCCTTGTTGGAGGTACTTGGTTCCTTGTGGTAGTACATCATTTATCTTCTGCCAACGTCGTCTTTCGAAGGACCTATATGCTTGTACTGATGTTGGCCATGCATGTTAAGATGAATGGATGCTTGCTTAGTTGAATGCTTCAATAAACAATGAACATATATATGAATGAAAAATGTGATTGTGGCACATGAATCTCGTTCTTCTTTTACGTCAAGAAAGTTTTCTTGGGTTGCTGATATATGTCAAAATATTTTAAGCCAATAAAGTCTACTAGGCAATGCTTTTAGAGGCTCTTATTTACCTGTATGTCAATGTGCAGAAGTAGAGACAGGTAGATTGCAGAAACAAAATAAACTATCTCTATGTCAGAATAACCAAAAAAAAAAAAAATCACAAAATTAATAGGAGTGACGAAATAATGCTGGCAAGTGTTACCAAACAAGGCCATAGGTTTTATGTCATAAAATCAACACAAAGTCTTCAACACTGTAAATCAGATTGTTCCTAACAGTTGCCACAGTTGGATCATAGATATGCTCAAGAAAACAAAATTCAAACAAAAAGTTAAAACTTTATGACTATGGAAAGTTAGCAAACAAGTAACTATGTAGTACTGGAAGCATACTCATTTTATGCTGCTTCAAGCTATTCGAATAGTCACAATTTTCTTAGACAATCAAATGCTTCGTTGAAGAAATCTTACAGCCAAAGGAAGGAGAACTGGAAGTTCTTGGAGGAAGAGCCTAAACAACTACGAGCTCAACCTTGGAAGGTGTGTACAAATATACCTCTGTATGCCTCTGATATTGTCCTAGTAAGGCTTATCATGTACATCAAAGGGCCAACAAGTGCCGTCACCTGGCCACAAAAATATGAATACATGTAAGAATAAAGTTTTCAGCATCTTCCATCCAAAAAATATATCAAAATTTTACTTATACAAATGTATATCAAAAGAAAGATTGTAAAACTTTACTGCCAGTCATATCTTTCAGACTTTCACTAGCTAAAGTTTATAAATCGGAGTTCTTGTGTTGCAAATTTTCACATATTCCATTTCTATCAGTGAGAGAGACTCTTGAGTTTGCAAGAATTGCCAGAGAACTACATTCCTCGAACGAGAGTTTTTTGCACATGCCCTGGTAGAGGGACAAGATCCATTTCTGGGGTATGTGTTGAAAACCCTAAGCTGGAGAGAAAGTGAACACAGGCTTACAGGAGCAACAATCTCTAAAACTGACAGCCAAAAACTCACAACAGTGCACTAGTAACATATTAAGTGATGCTATATGATCAACCATGCATTTTCTGGATCTGACCATGTTAACACCATCAAACCATTAACAGGACTATCGCTAGTAACATATTAAGTGATGCTATATGATCAACCATGCATTTCCTGGGTCTGACTGTGTTGACACTATCAAAACCATTAGCAGGATCCAGCAATATGTTGCAATTATGTTGCTGACCCAACTCTCACAAGAAGTTTTTGATCTTTTCGATAGGATCGTATTACTCAGTCACGGCAAAGTTTGTTTCAAGGTCATCGTCAAGATGGCATAACTTACTTCGACAACCACAAATTAATATACAGCAGCCCGACAGTAGTTGCTGTCAAAGCAATGGCAGTTATTGTACACATACAGTAAATCCAACATTAATGCCAAAGCCCCACGGACCAACTGTTTAATACGTTTAGGATTCCGTTAAGATCTCGAGTTCGAGTCTTCCAAGGGGCAACGGTATTGTAATTAATATAATGTATTGTGATGTGTTTCTAGTTTCTTATCCCAACAAAACATAACATTAATAGCGACTGCTATTGTGTAATTCAGTCATATAAAGCTATCACATATGGATTCCAGTGAGTTATAGAAGATATTGTAGCTGGAGATGGTTCCCAATACATGGCAGTGAGAGCAACTCCCTTATCCCTAATTAAGCTTCTGGTAGCAACTCCCTTAATCTTCTATTATTGTATAATGTTAATTGTACTCTTGTAGGTGTATTGTTTGATGACTGGATTCACTGGAACTCAATTACCACGATCATGAAAATTTTCTTACTTCTAAATTCTAATATATGATTTGTTCATGTATGAAAGTACCAATCTCTCGTAGGACCTTGTAGCAAAAGTGAATTTCCTAGAACAATATGAAGTGCAAGCACAAGATTCAAACGTATCACATAGAGGAAAAACAAGAAGAAAAAAAAAATCAAGAAGGAAATTGGACTTAGTATATACCTAGGGAAAAAACATGGTGCCCGAAACAAATAAAAGCCTTATCCCCAATCCAAAATCGGGTGAGGTGGATATCCACCCTCTGGAGGAGGCTTCAGTGATGGAGGTAAATTGCCCCAAGATGTTCCCATGCTATCCCTGACCACACCACCTATGAGCCACATGAAAATAGAACATGTACAATCAACTTCTAGTCCCATTAAGAAAAGAGAGTGAACTGACTTGAAAGAAAAGCCAAGACCTAAGCAACAAATAATTAAGCATACCTGAAAAAGAGCCCCCTCCAACTAACGGATTCCCTGGGATTGTCGGTGATTGAACACTAATATCAGCTAAGCCTGTCAATCAAGATTGTGGATCAAATTAGATATTGCAAAAGTTGTTTTCATTTGTCTTCACTCAAGCAGAAAATGTCGCGACAAAATCATAGAACAAGTTGGTCATAATATTTTTTCATATTCAACACTTTGTGTAATATTCCACAAGCATGATTAAGCAAAAGCATTAACAAGACTTAGTTTGAGGCGTGAGATGAATAAAGAATAAAAGAACTAATAGAGTTCCTACTTAAAGTACAACAACACGAGAGGAAATGCAGAGGCACAGTCTGACTTACCAACTCGACCTTGAGTATTTGCATTTTGTATGTTTTGCTTGGGATGAAAATATTTACAAGAATCTCCGTATTGGCAAAACCCCTGATGCAAACCAAAAAATGATATAAGCAAGTGTTGACAATTAAGCCCGAGTACTATACAAAACCTAAAAGGAATACAGGCACTTCAGTTCTCAGTAATATAATTCATCTTTGTCAACAAAAAATCAGAAATTTAACTGGCATACCCATCATAATCCACAATGCAAGATATACAAAAATAAATAAAAACAAGTTAGGTAAACCCCAACCCTAAGTATCATACCAAAACCTAAACCAGACCCTACCCTCTTCTTAAATATCATTGCTAATGTAAAAAAAATAGCAAGATTAAAAAATCAAATACCATTTTGACAAAGCGATTGCAGATTCCCTTGCCGAGGGCGCTGGGGTAATTAAGCTGAGGATCTACAATGAAAATACAAAAATCAAAATCAAAATCGAGGAAAATTTACAGAAAGAGCTTGAAAATGGTGAACTGAGTTGCAGAACTGTGAGTGGATTACCATTGACGGTTTTGAAGGAATCGTACCAGAGAGCTTTAGCACGGATGTGATGGAGACCTTGAAGATGGCGTCGTCTAGCAAAGGCGGTGTCTTGGAATTCTTTGTCGCAGTAATCGCAATAATATTTTCCCAACGGCATTTTTACCTGCAAATTCTCTACTTTCTCATCTTTTGGGGGTCGAGTCTGTAAATTGCAATTTCATTGGACGATGGTTTGGTTCTTTTTTTTTGTAGTACGGTCTGAGCCATTTTCCAATTATGTTTGAACTAATTTTTTTAAATAAAAATTCGAGTATCAAATACAACATCTACTATGTATTAATGACTATACAAAATTGTTGGTTTTATTTACTGTATTTATTTTATGGTTGGTCAATGGAAATTGTACCCACACGTTTAAAAAATTGGCTTTTGTTTAATATAGATTTTAATTTAATTAAAATAGTTGAATAAATTTAAATTTTAAGGAATTGTAGTACTATAGTAGATGTATTATTTTAATTCTTTTAAATTTAAAATTATTTAACTAATTTGAGGAAAGAGCTAAAATAATTTTTTAATCTCAAATATGTCGTCATGAAAAAATTAAACGAATGCAATAATTACAATTTTAAAATACCCAACATGTTCTACTTTTCCAAGATTTCAAATAAAAATTGCTAAACGAGCGCTACCTTAATATACTCACATGTCCAATCCAACCCACATGACCAATGGGTGGATCATGATTTTACAAATGCCAATTCACGAGTAACTCGACCGTCCGACCAACTAAAACTTTAGGAGACGTCATTTTGTTCACCCACTTGACTAATTTTGCTAACTTAATTGATTTCTTCCTTTTTCTTTTCTTTTTTTATCAGCAATAGGCACTTATTTTATGTAAACAATGTTACAAAAATAAAGCGCATTTAACACTACTAAAAATAAAAACAAAACAACAAGGCCGCGCTCAGAAAGTGTGAAAGACAATGGGTAGTGGGTGAGCATATTCTCTTGGAATGTGTGGGGGCTAAAGTGAGGCTCCATCGGGAGTCGTGAGCACGCGCACAAGGAAACAGTGCCATGTTGAAACCGAAGCGGTGGGCGGCGGCCGGCTGATTGATGCCGGAAGAGATTACCGGAGATGCTCGACGGCAAAACTCGAAGGTGGTGTGCGGCAGGACATCGTGGAAAAC
>JAYMTA010002491.1:0-16422 GCA_036897625.1 Pelargonium cotyledonis | reverse complement strand
CGAGCTAAGAGAGACGCGCGATTTCTTCGACGCCGAATACGAGCTCCGGCAATGGAGCACGAAGAACAGGCGAGGGATGACGAACAACCACGACTATGGAGCACGAACGACCGGCGAGGCTTGTCTCACCAGTGACGGCGACAGGATCGACATGGTAGCTCGATCTCTCTCTCACGGCTCCATCTCTAGCAAAGTGGTGGCTCGATCTCTTTGTCTCCCGGCGTGAGCTTCCTCGATCTGCTCCGGTGAAGCTCGACGTCATGTTAGAGCGCCGGCATCTCACCAGATCTGGCCTCTCTCTTCGTGGAGCGCCAGTGAGGAGCAAACCTTTTTTTTTTTTGTGAATCCAGATCTGGTATCTGGTTTTGTTGTAATTTTGTGATGAATTTTGGTTGGATTTTGGTTGTAAATCTAGATCTGGTTCATATATGATGAAATGTAGTGATGTTTTGTGATCCTAAATTTGTTGTTCTTAATTTGATCTCAAATTTGTTTGTAATTTTTTGTTAAATGTTGAATTGATTGAGATTGTTGTATTTAAATTGGATTTTGTTGTTGTGATTGTTGTATTTTCATTAAAATTTTAGTTTCAAAGGTTTTAATTATCGCCGGAAAACTCATGAGCTCGCCGGAATCTGCAAATTCATCACCGGAAAACTCATGAGTTTGCCGGAATGTTCAAATGTTCTTCAATTTCATTGAATATGTGATGAAAAGGGGCATTATGGGAATTTCAAAAAAATTGGAGTCACATGCTTAGCATGTGAGAGAGGCTGATTTTCCATTCAAAATTTAACAGATTCGGTTAAGTGGCTACTTCACTGGAATTAGATGTCAAAAGGGTTAGTTCATGAGAGCTATATGTATTAAGTCACTAGTTCATTGAAAATTTTTATAATTTCCCCTTAATTTATTACACACGTTTGTCCTGAAGCAACACATCCATTTCTCTTCCTCCGCATTTATGTTCCTTTACGCACCGTGCAATTAGTTTTGCACAGTTCATAACATCTTGAACGCGACGCAACAATCCGCAGTAAATATGCACCTAGTTCATTCAAATGTTGCCTTCAACAAAGCGGCAAAAACAAACCAATTTCTAATGAACGCAAATATATCAGCCATTTCAATTTTCATGTTCTAAATACAAGATAAATATTTTTCAAAAAAAAAAAAAAGATAAATATTAATGGTTCCGTCCAAATGGAATCCAAATGTTTAACTAGCACTCCCAAACATGAAGCGGGGGAGCATTTAAGAGCCGAAACAAGCGCATGCGTTGCAGTAAAAAGAAAAGTAGGTGAAATCAAGTATTACAACGAAACCTAACTATACAAATCATCTTCATCCGCTGCAGGAGCAGTACTAAATGGATCGGACCTAGAGGTCGCCCCGGTGCCAGACTCGGAAAACTTGAATTCACTTCCAAACCCCCTAGACTGCTGCAGAGTCTGAGCAAAGGCCTGGTATTTGCGGATATCTGCATCACTTACACTCCTGCGAGCGTACTTCATTGATTCCTCAAAGTGAGCAGCTGTAATTTCTGCTACTTCATCCTCCAGATCCTCGTCCATAGCCTCTGGATTCTCACTTCTCTTCCTCTCCTTCTCTATGTCCTGTAACATATACAGCAAACAAAAATGAGGCTCTGCAGCTTGCACAACTTTGGAATGAAATTGAATAATATTCGAGCAAACAAAGGGGTATTATCAAGCAAAGTTGAGGGGGTTGGTCTCCAGAATTAAAGCACGATAAACCAAAAATTTAGATAACCTACAAACAGGAGCAGAAACTTTCCATTTGTGGAAGGATTCGATGCAGCAAAACTAGAACCTTTGGACTTCCAATTGAATTGGAGTAAAATTATAGTAGATTACACAAGATCTCAAACCTTGTAACTCGTATCGATCAACAGCAACAAAATTAATAAATTGAGAACCAAAACACACACTCAGAGGTAGGTTTGGGGAAACAAAATAGAATGAGGCTTGTATGAGTCATCTAGCAAAGCAAAGCTATGAAGATTGGGTTTAAATATTTAAATGCAAAATAAAACTTAAAACAACAACTGATGAAGCATACCTTCTCTATGTTTTCTCTTATGGCATACTTGCATGCACGCTGGCAGATCTCTGTTATATCAGCTCCACTGAAGCCCTGCGACCACTTGGCAAGTACTCTCAAGTCCACAGCCTTTGATATAGGTGATTTCCTTAAGCATGCCTTGAAGATTTGGTAACGTGATTCTTCATCTGGAAGAGGAATGTATATCAATTGGTCCAGACGGCCAGGACGCAAAAGTGCTGGATCAATAATGTCAGGTCTGTTGGTGGCACCAATAATAAAAACGGTTTTCTTGGCTGACATTCCATCCATTTCAGTAAGAAGTTGGTTCAAAACACGATCAGCAGCACCTCCTGCATCCCCAGAACTGCTTCCTCTCTGCACAGTAAAAAAGTAAAAGAGAGCTGATGATCTTTCAACACAACATTCAAATTAAAGCTATTTTTTTTTTTAACTGATCATAAATTACAAGCTGAAATATAAAACCTTGAATGCAATGAAGAAACTACCTGAGTAGCAATGGAGTCGAGTTCATCAAAGAAAAGGACACATGGTGCAGACTGACGGGCCTTGTCAAAAATTTCTCTAACATTGGCTTCACTTTCACCAAACCACATTGTTAGCAATTCAGGACCTTTGATGCTGATGAAATTTGCTTGGCATTCATTTGCAATTGCCTTGGCCAAAAGCGTTTTCCCACATCCTGGAGGTCCATAGAAAAGGACCCCTTTTGAAGGGGACATGCCAAATTTCTCAAACTTCTCTGGATGCTCCACAGGATATTGAACAGTCTGCACAACAAAAAGGCAAATACATAAGAAAAATAAAAGAGAGAACAATAATTATAATGAAAAGCTCGCAACATAAAGAACAAAGCAATAGCTGAATCTTTCAGTAAGGAAAAATAAAAAAATAAAAAATAACCTCTTGAAGCTCCCTCTTAACATTCTCGAGGCCTCCAATGTCTTCCCAGTTGACATTAGGCACTTCAACAACCTGTTCATCACAACACCAATCATTAGAATATGAATGAAGAGTAGTGTATCTTTTATAGCAGAAATACATGAGTGTCACATGATGTGAGGTTCCCTAGAGTTACTCACTGTTTCACGCAAAGCAGATGGGTTGCTTGTTCCAAGAGCAGTCTGGAAGTGTTCATTTGTAACAGCCATAGAATTAAGTATCTCAGCATCAATGGAGTCATCTTCCAAGTCAATGACATCCATCTTCTCCCTGATACATTGCAATGCTGCTTCAGTGCAGAGAGCAGCAAGGTCAGCACCAACATACCCATGAGTATCTTTTGCAATTTTCTCCAAATCCACCTGTTCAGCAAAATCCAAATCGATAATCAGCTAAATGATAACTACTTTTGCATGGATTCAGAATCCATATGAATATATGCCAATAATGTTATAAAGAACATAACAGGCGAGAAGGGCGTGACTTATATTACCTCTGCAGCAAGCTTCATATTCTTGGTATGGATGCGAAGAACTTCAAGACGTCCTACTTCATCAGGAACACCAATATCTATTTCCCTATCAAATCTGCCAAACCTTCTCAAAGCTGGGTCAATGCTATTTGGGCGATTCGTAGCACCCATAACAATTACATGAGCCCTAGATTTCAGCCCATCCATGAGAGTTAAAAGTTGTGAAACAATCCTCCTTTCAACTTCTCCATTTGTCTTCTCCCGCTTTGGAGCAATTGAATCAATCTCATCAATAAATATGATGGATGGTGCATTCTTTTCAGCTTCCTCAAAAGCCTTCCTGAGGTTGCTTTCACTTTCTCCAGCCAACTTAGACATAATCTCTGGCCCATTTATTACAAAAAAGAAAGCACCAGTTTCATTGGCAACAGCTCTAGCAATTAGTGTCTTTCCAGAACCAGGGGGTCCATAAAGTAAAATTCCTTTGGGTGGTTTAACACCAATTGATTTGAAGAGTTGAGGATGCCTTAGTGGAAGCTCTACTAGCTCACGAATTTGAGCCATCTGTTTACGAACACCACCCACATCATCATAACCAACTTCATCCAACCTATTCTCATCCTCCCTTCTCACGGGCTCCCCTTCACAGAAGATCTCAGTGTCTGGAGCAACCACACAATACTCCGCAGGGTCAGTTTCAATGACCTTGAACTCCACACTTCTCATACCCCCTCTAACAAGGAACATATCCCCTTTCCTCACTGGCCGATAAGCTTCCAAGAAATATGCTGTGCAGATATAAGCAGCGAAGAAAATTAACTTGTGATCATACAATATACATAAACATAAGGACCAACGAAACATAATCTAATGCCATCAAATATTAATATGAACAAATGATGGGGATTAATTTACAAGAATATGAATTATACATTATATAAAACACCAAAGATAAAAAGAAGCTCAGAAAAGTAAGCAACTCACGTTTCAAGTATGCATCAAACAGGTTACCAGTAACGCCTTCTATAGTGTCATCCACTGGTAATATGTGGACACGCTTTCCATACTTGACATCAGGGCACTGATGCACAGATATGACATCTCCAAGTCGAACCCTGAGATTCGATCTAACAACCTTGTTCATCCTGATCTTTGGTTCTTCACATGTGTCATCAGCAAGAGCAATGCAGATGGTATCCTTTCTTTTCTTGCCCTGCAAGAGAATAGATGAGGCAAAAGTCAAATCAAAAATCAAATTTCATGTCTTTCATATATAAGACATGTACAAAAATCATGTAGTGTTAGTGATTCCTAAAGATTGATATCTTCTCATGTATTGAACCATCATGGATCATATGGTATGGAGAAAAATATAGTTAATGGTTATCTAATGCTAGATCATTAGCAAACTACAGTTTCCACAATTGTTTTAGTTTTCTAAGATTTATTTATACAGAATTTTTAACTCTAAAACACTACAATACAAATGGTTTGTAGTCATAGGCTCGTAGCCAAACACAAATTGGACTTCACATGGAATACCAAAACACTCCTGAAATTAGGGCTAATGTCATGGCTAAAACATTGACCATATGCAACAGCCCAGAAAATACCATACCTTGATGAGGACTGTATCGCCACGGAAGAGCTGTAGCTTTTCCATGGTATCCGGGTGCATTGACACGACGGAGTTGTCGTCATTGATGGCCTCGTCGACGACGAGGCGATTCGGTGACTTCTTCCGCTCCAAAATCGCGGTCGAGAAGTCCTTCTTCGCCGATTTCCTGAAACACGAAACAAAAACAAACAAGCGATCAATGAATGAACGGTACAAAATCGGGATGGGAAAGACGAAATCGAAGATCGGAAAAGGCGACTCACGAGTCGGATGATTCGGGCTGGTGAGCCATGATGCAATGCGAGATCGGAGACTTTGGAGAGAAATCAAAAGGCAGAGAATGCGGGGAGAAAGTATGAGAATGTGATTGGCGGATTGGCAATTTATAGGATCCGACTTTTAGGTCGCGTCTGTCTTGTTCCTCAAGATAATTGGATTCCTACTTCTGTTTGGTGTCACTGTCTCTGACGGTAACTTTCTGTTTTCTGAGGAATTGGAATAACAAGCACGAGTCCTTGTTTTGGGCCCTTAAAATTTCACCTAATCTACAAGCTTTGAATACTTTTTTGGGCTTTCAGTGATAAGCATTGGAGCCCAGTTTCTTTACTGATTGGGCTTTCTAAAGGAGCCCATCTTTGTAACCGGCTCACTAAATTAGCAGGAAAAAGATGCTATTTTGTAATTTTGAATCTTCTTCAAATTCAAATGTTAATAAACTACATAATTGTTATCATTGTCAAGAGTATAAGGAGTCTAAACCATAAATGGGTTGGTTTAGTCACTAATGATGTATGACATGGCGTTAAAAATTTAGATTGAGTAGGTCGTTTTGATCTCTTCAATACATTATGATAACAAAATACTTATATATTTTTATTATTAAAAATACGTCTTTCAAAGTAATGTTACATGAAATATGCTCGTAATTATTGCTTGTGCCCGTTTGCACAACTATTCGACTTATTCTTTTTACACATTAATCATTTTGAATATGTGAACAATTATTGAAAGTTCACGCATGACAGTTCAATTTTTTTTTTCTAATCTATTTTCTCAATAATCAATCCGGTTTTAGTGGATTCGACAACTTTCATTGACTTGTTTTCTTTAAGATAGATTCAAGATTGTGTATCATCACTAATTTATTTACTTTTAAAAATATATTATTATTATTAGAATTGACTAATTGAGATACATTGTTGTAGAATATCTTACCCTTTAATATCAAATCCATTCTTGCAATGTCAAACAAATATTAAGAAATTGATGCCATGTGTTATTGTACTTGATTTATTCCTTTGTATTGAAAGATAAAACACATGCATGGATCTTTGCATTAAATTGGATATCCCATGATATGACTTTCCAATAATTAAGTTAACATTTTAGTTTCATTAAAGTGTATATGCAGTAACAATTGCAGCATCCAAACTTGTTATTGTAAATTTGTAATAACCATTATGGATAGCAAGAGGCAATGTCATGCACATGCAACTTCCAGATTATATGGACACCTTTACGTTTTCTTAACCAGAACTTGATTTTATTGGAGCCTGCAAACAGCAAAGCTAGCTAGATAGCCTCCAAAAATAATGTAAGCAACTATATATATAGAAAATAAAAACATGAACATGAAGCAGCTGTTGTGTCATGGATTTTAGGCCATGCCATGCCACGCCTCGCATGAATCATGTCGGTGCTGAAGCTATACTCGAGGTGAGTTCTTTTGCATTAGCTTGTACTCTAGGTGTGTTATCTGTAAAATGTGTTAACTCATACTCCTTCCGTCTTAAAATGAGTGTTTTGTTTCAATTTCATTTTTGTCCTAAAATGAGTGTCTTGTTTATTTTTCTACTAAGTTAGTTATGCATGAATTGTCAATAATACATTTATAAAAAGCTAGTTAGAATCTCTCACTACATAATCATAAAGATACAATAATAAACATACCACGATAACTAACTTCTCTTTAATTTTTTTTTTTAAAAAAAGGAGTATTATTTTTAGTGTTTTTAGTTTGAAAATAGAATCGAAGAACTAATCATCCGCAACAAATGTTGAGTTAGCAAGGTACATCAATCATTACATTCGAACTATAATCAAACAAGAAAGCAATAAATAAAGAAAAAAAAATGAAAATTGAAAGATGGTTAAAGATAAAGGGAGATGCAAATGCTAAGAAGAGCGTATCCAAAATAAAAAATCAGAAAAGCGGGTCAAAGATTTTTATTTTATGAATTAAACAAAAAAAGATTTTTTATTTTAATGGCTAGATGGTCACAGTTTCTCACACCCACAACTCACTCATTACAATTTACAGACATAAACTCTAATCACTCATCTTCTTGGATTCTTTGTTGTCTCTTTCCTTTTTATTCTCTCTTAAAGCTCAAGTTCAAGCTCAAGCTCAAACCAGACAAGCCCACTCCTTTTTTATATTCTCATTTGCTAGTTGCTGCAGGCTCCTACTCAGATCCAGGTTCTCATTTTACCTATATGGTTTGTATTCCCATATTGAAGCAAGTTTGATTGAATATTGGTTGCTAAGAGAAGGAAGGAAGTGAAAACAAAATTCAAAGGAAAAGATTGTTATTTTATTCTATTTCATTTTTTGTGTGTGTGTGTGTTCGTTAAATATTGCACTACAACTTGTCTTAGCTGAAGAGGTTTACTGGGTTTTTGAATTTTGATTTATTGGTTCCCAGTAGTCTGGAGTCTATGATTTCGGGATATGGGTGTGTACTAAAAATAGGATAAATGAGATACCTTTTTGTTTGATTTGGTGGTTATTCAGTGCATTATAGCTAATGTTTTTTTTGTTTTGTTTAACCATTTGATTGGTTTTGTTATCCACTTAAATCCCATTCTGCTCCATGTGGAGTCATTGAGAATTGAAAGACGATATGAATGTGTTGTTCTGTATTGTTGTTTTAGTTCACTAAAGTTGAAAACTTGTTGCCCATATGTAAATGGGTCCCCATCTTGTTGTTTTTGAAGATTGTTACAGTTTTCGTTTTCACTATCAATTTTTAGTCCATTGTTGGGTACCTGTTACAGCTTCTTTTTCAGTAGCCAGAATATTTTGTTTTTGTCAATTACCAAATTGTAAGCTTTAATTTAAAGCCCTCCTGACAATTTCCTTAACAACTCTGTAAGGTACCTGATGATTGTTTGCTCTTTGTTTTGCTGAAGGAATCTGAACATCTTTTTCCTTTTCCCCCCAAATTTGATGCAGGATTCCTTGCATAGTTAGGGCGACTCTTGTTATAATGGGTTGCGATTCAGATAGATGAAATTGTAAACAAGTGTTATCGCATTCACGGTTATCGAATTGGTGTTTGAAGGTGGCTTTAAGTAGAGTACCAGGGAGAAACTTTGTATATTGAGAGATGTTATAAAGTTGAGGCCTTGGATATCATTTGGAGAATATAATGGAAGAGATACACTGTCAGTCAGATAATTATAGGTCTTCTTCATCTTCAGCAAGCAGTCCAGCAAGTAGGGTGCCCTCTAGTAACTTTTTCTACCTGCGTAAACCTGGTTCACTCAGACAGCCCATTTCATTTGAGGATTCACCTGAGTGGGAGGATACAGATATTGATGTCAGGGTGGATGATGGCGGTGACTCTATACACATTGCAACAACACCTGGATCTCCGTCTCTTTCAAAGATCAATAGTGGGTCTTTGCCATCCCCACCGTTACCAGAGGGTTCAGTTGTTGCAAGAAAGATTGCTGGGGCTTTTGTTGTTTGGAAAGACTTAACTGTTACAATAAAGGGGAAAAGGAAGTACTCTGATAAGGTTGTGAAGAGTTCTAATGGTTATGCATTGCCGGGTACTATGACAGTAATAATGGGCCCTGCCAAGTCAGGGAAATCAACGCTGCTGAGAGCTATTGCAGGTTCTTATACATGATATGTCATTACTTGGCATTTTGAATATATTTGTCTCATGTCACTTTGGAGTTTGAATTATGAAACTGAACTGTCGTTATTGCTTTTCCTCAGGAAGGTTGCCTAATTCAGCTAAAATGTATGGTGAAGTGTTTGTGAATGGGGCTAAATCAAGGATGCCTTATGGGTCATATGTAAGTTCCTAGTAGTGTTTATTGCTATTTCTTCATTAGCTTTTCAATTTGTTTGGTTGTACTATGGCTGTGCTGTCAAACTCGTCTCTTATCCCTACTGCCAGTCATTTACTTTCAGTCTTTGTGTACATAAAGCTCCACACAGACAATTATCTTGGGGATTTATTTTGAATTGGTTGATCTTTAAGACCAGATCGGTGTAAAATTATGCAATGGAATTGGTGCATATCTACAATTTTCGGTTTTGCACATAAATTAGATCTCCCTCAAACCATCAAACTACGTCTCTAGATTCAAATATTTAACGAGTGCGATATGGAAGGGCTGTGCTCATAATTATCTAAGCATCTCTACTGAGAATTTTTTCTTTGTTACATTGCTTTTTATGAACCTGTGTATTTTCCCCTTTTTTTTCATCTCCCACTTCTGCTTCTTTGCGGGTTTGAGACTTTTTGATTTCTAGTTTTCCAATTTACAGGGGTTCGTTGAGAGGGAGACTACTCTAATTGGATCCCTTACTGTTCGAGAATTCCTATATTACTCAGCACTGCTTCAACTTCCTGGTTTTTTCTTCCACAAAAAGAGTGTGGTAGAGGATGCAATCCATGCTATGTCCTTGGGTGATTATGCAAACAAACTCATAGGTGGTCATTGCTATATGAAGGGCCTTCCAAGAGGCGAGAGAAGACGTGTCAGTATTGCCAGGGAACTTGTGATGCGGCCTCATATCTTATTTATAGATGAGCCTCTTTATCATCTTGACAGGTTCATAATTTTCATCTCCTTATAAAACTATTTTACTAATCTATCTTTTTTATTAGGGGTCGTATATCAAATACTGGAAGTTATTTCTTTCTTCAACATAATTCAGTTGCACCTGTTGAGTAATAGATCTATAGTTCATGCCAAATATTCCCTCTATCAAAAAATTAGTGTCCTGTTTTTTCTTGAATCTTTGTCCAAAAATGAGTGGTTCTCTTTCCATTTTTAGTTAGTTAGCTATTAATGAAATGTTAATAGAATCCTTATAATAAGTTAATTAGTATGCTTAAGTTTGTTATAAGATATGATCAAGTTACAAGAGTAAATATATCACACTAACTTATTTCTTTTTAATTTTTCTCAAAATAGAAATAAAGACACTCATTTTGGGATCGTGAAAGTAGTACATAGTTTAGGCATGTAAATAAATGTGCTATTTAACCATATTCTAAAAACACTGCTATCACTGTTTCTGTGCATGCATACCGGCACAGAAGATTGCTACTGGTCTGTCCACTTAGGATTTGGTTCTGTAAGTGAGGAATATGATTGACAAATGTTAGTGGAAACATCCATGTGTCTGATTATTTTCTTTGAAGAGTAAATACAAAAATTTGCTAATTTATAAAAGTCTTTTTGTTGAAAGTTGGGGTTTAATATTTGGAATTTGGTTATTCACACAAATTTATGGTTTCAAAATATTGCTCTGTAGTTTTTTCAAGATATTAAACACTGATGGTATAACGTACTTTCCATTGTGTGATATTCATACATGGTGCTTAAAGTTCCTGCATGTCCATGATGACTATGTATTCATGTTAGAAATTACAATTATGTAGCTGATATTTATAGGTTTATTTTTCAGTGTCTCTGCGCTTCTAATGATGGTTACTCTGAAGAAACTTGCTAGCACAGGATGCACTGTTTTTTTCACGATATACCAGAGCAGTACAGAAGTATTTGGTCTCTTTGACCGCATTTGTCTGCTTTCGAATGGAAATACCCTATTCTTTGGAGAAACGTTGGCATGCTTGCAGGTAAATTTGTATGTGGATCTGATTATTCTTTCCTCCTGTGTGCACAAGAAAGAAAAAATGAATCCAGAATCAGTTAGCCCCTTGTATCTGGGTAACATAGCCCTGAATTTTGATGAATAATATTTCTCTTGTATGCTTCTTTGGTTGCATCAATGTGGGGAGGAAAAGAAATGAAATCTCATTGTGATAAGAGTGAAACTCCTTTGTAGACACTAATAATGGGAGGTTGTCACTAATTAAACATACTCTCTGCTTTTGTAGCACTTCTCAAATGCTGGATTCCCTTGCCCAATAATGCAAAGTCCTTCCGATCACTTTTTACGTGCAATAAATACAGACTTTGATCGAATCATTGCAATGTGCAAAAATTGGCAGGTAATTTTTTTTGGCTATTAACTTTGTAAGTTTCACTGCCTGAACTGCATGATAAAATCATCTTTCTGAAAAAAATTGTATTCGTAACTGTGTTTCCTAAGATTGTTTGAGTTTGAAATTGTTTGGTATAGTTTCAGTTATAATCTATCTTAATATATCCTGTCACTCTTTATTTCTGGTTTCACTATAATCTTTTTGGCTATTGATTATGTTCACCAGTCCACACCACATTTTTTATTCTTTATTTGGGCTCCTTTGACAACTCATGGGGTGAAACACTTTGACAGGATGACCATGATGATTTTTCATCAGTGAACATGGATACTGCAGTTGCTATCCGCACCCTTGAAGCGACTTACAAATCATCAGCTGATACTGCTGCGGTTGAGACTATGATACTGAGACTCGCTGAAAAGGTTTATTATCTCTGTCTAACCCTTTTATTCTTTTTATTTGTTTGTTTTCTTTTCAGTAGTAACATCTCACCATGTATTATGCTATTTGTAATTCTTGGTTATGCAATTAGTTGTTATAGGTTACTAGTACTTGTTGGAGCTGTTAGATGTTCTTTGTACAAACAACTCTTACCATATATTATGCTTTTTGTTGGCCACTTAGTATTTCAAGCATGCAGGCAGTTATATGTTCACAAAAAAATGCATCTATATATGTGTTGCTTATTTTTGCTTACCACACTTATAATAATTTGGAGGTAAATTGATGGATCTGTTTGAACAAATGCTGGGGAAGTCAAGGCAAACAAACAGTTGGGGAAGTCTGTAGAGGATTTTAGTGTAGGTGCAACTCATGTATTACCAAGGGCAATCATGTTGTTAGTTTTCCCTTTTTAGTTTGAATGTAACTGCCATCCAGGGACGGATCCACTAGGAGAGGTTTGGGGGCAATTGCCCCCACATAGAAATATTATCCCAACAAATTCTTGTATTTATCTATTAAAATTTTGTTATTTGTCTATATTATTTGATCAAATTTAAATTTTTGACCCCACGAGATTTTTATTTTTGTCATAATAGTTTGATGAAAAAATTATTCTTATAGTTTGCCCCTACAGAATAAAACTTCTGGATCCGTCCCTGCTGCCATCCCTTGTCCTAAACCAGCGCACATTTTCTTCTTCTCTCTTTTTTTTCCCCTTTAAACTCTAATTCATACTAAAACCAAAAGCATTCTTGTAGTATTGGCTGCATCAGATTTTAGCTTCTATAATCTTCTTCACCAAAAAATGTGTTGCTTGCTATTACTGCTATAGGAAGGGCCACTTCTCAAAAGAAAGGGAAAGGCTAGCAATGCCACACGGATAGCAGTTTTGACTTGGAGATCGTTATTAATTATGTCAAGGGAATGGAAATACTACTGGCTTCGGCTGATTCTTTGTATGCTTCTTACAGTCTCTGTTGGTACTGTATTCTCCGGCTTAGGACATTCTTTGTCATCTGTTGTGGTGAGTTTCTGAAAACAAAACACGTTTTTGTTATTGCAAATTAATGGATGAAAGAGCTAGTCTTGAATAGCTTCGTATTTGTCAAGCTAAAGCATGCTCCATGAGTCATTTTGCCCTTTGGTTCTGATCATTTAAAAGAACATTGCCTTTTGTTTTGGCCCATTCTTGTTCTAGGAATAATTCAACTGCACCCTTTCTGTTTTTGAGTCCTGTTGTAGCAGTGTTATGTAGATATGATATTACAATCGCCATGTAGTTGTGTCACATTTTATATTTATGTTATGATTGATCGATTTTAATTTCATCATTTTTTATACTTGAAATCACAAAGAAATGTTCTTATGATCATATGGTGGCAAGGGGGGGCTATATTAATCCAGAAAGAAAAAAAGTCATTCTTAGCTAGAAATTTTTAAGTTTCTCCTGTTGATTGGCTAGATTTATCAGACACGAAATATTTAAGCCTTTATGGAGCCAAGTTACTCATATTTGTACCTTAACCTAAAGTTCACGATGATAAATTTTTATTTCTAGAAACTAAATCTCTCAATACTTATGATGAATATGTTTCTTTAAGGATCCTGTTTATGGTCCATTTCCATGTGAATTCTATACTAGTTCTGCCATCTCGTCAAAGATATTCTTGTTCAGCATGATCATACATACACATCCAACTATGTTTGTACCCATGCCATGCATGACTGAGATTTTCATTTCATTACCTCATGTTTCAGACAAGAGTTGCAGCGGTATTTGTGTTTGTATCATTTGCTTCACTTCTAAGCATCGCTGGAGTGCCAGCTCATATAAAAGAAATCAAGGTATTTTAATTTCTATTTCAAGCTTAGTTTTACTTTCATGGCATCACAATCTGAACTTAATTTTTGTTGTAGTGACATCTCTTGGAGTCTAACGGCAATTATCAAACTATTATTAATTAAGAATTGATATTGACCGAATACAAATACAAGACGCACAAATAGTATGATATGTGAAAGTAAGGGTAACATATCCACAATGAATGTTATTTTTGTGAACTTGAAAGTGGTGATGAGAAAGTCCTACATTGGAAAAATACAAAGTGAATAAGCTAACTATATATAGTGGTGAAAACCAAACTCTACTAATAAGGTTGAGTGGTTGACATTTAAGCAATGGAAGCCCAAGTCTTTGTGTGTAGCCAAGAAGTAGGAATCAATTCTCAGGAGTTGCCGCACGCCCATGTGAGGGATTATGTCTTCGTCACATAGCCTGTCACATGCATGTGCCGGTCTGGTAGAGTACACTGCACCGCGCCTGCGCGAATTGTAATAATCTTAATCTTCAAATAAAGCTCGGGCATGAGAAATTACGAACAAGAACTATGCATCGTTTTGGCCCTTGTAAAAAAATGCATGATGTGATGATGTCAGAATATAGAGGTAAAATGACTTTTGTTTGCCAGTATAGGAAGGTGGGTATTCCTTTGTTCTAAAATCTTCTTGCCATGGATATAAGGTTTTTCTTGAACTTCACATAGGTTATAGATACTGGTTATCATTCCAGCAAAGAGAATGGATTGATGAAAACAACTACTCCATTCCAAAATGAAGTGTCCACTTTCTCTTTTAGTCAGTTAATTAGTTATGCATGCATTTCAGTCAATATTCCTAAGATTAGTTAGATAGAAGTTTTTGAGTTTGATATGACAAGAGCACATAGGGGTATAGGAAGGAAAGTTCAATTCTATCTATAACTTATTCTTATATAAAAATAGGGAAGTGTAGACTTATTTTGGAATAGGAGTATTGTTTTTTACATATTCTTTGTCAATGCACATTACTGAACTCATACTTTCCCTATGTCTTCTTACATGGATGTTCATTCATAGTAAAGAATCACTAAGAACTGTTGTCTTAAAGAGTCGATGTGCTATAAACTAAACAGTGTATCCTCACCCTGTAAAGTCTCACCGAATGTCATTCTCAGAAAATTTCAGTATTTTGTTTTATGGTCATTTATGATAATTAATGTACTTATATGAGGTTTGTGATCGTGAATTGGTCATGCTCTTTGTTGGAAATGCTGAGTCACTGGTTGCTTCCCTGTTGCGCACCTTCCTATAAGTAATACAATTACATCACTTTCCTATTGTACATGCAGATATATGCGAGTGAAGAATCTAATCGACACTCAGGAGCATTAGTTTTTCTAATTGGCCAACTCCTCTCCAGCATACCCTTCCTGTTTCTCATCTCTATATCATCAAGCCTTGTTTTTTATTTCCTTATAGGGCTGCGAGATGAATTCAGCTTGTTGATGTATTTTGTGCTGAATTTCTTCATGTGCCTCTTGGTAAATGAAGGACTGATGCTGCTTGTTGCTTCCATCTGGCAAGATATCTATTGGAGTATCTTGACACTAGTATCAATTCATGTAAGTTCCACAACAGTCTCAACTCTTGCGTGTTGCTTTTATTTTGGATAGCTGGGAGATAAGTTTTGTAGCTGATCTGAACTGCAAAACTGGATTATTACTCTCATTTCAGGTGGTTATGATGCTTTCTGCCGGTTACTTCAGAATCCGTAATGCTTTGCCTGGACTTGTATGGACTTATCCGCTATCTTATGTTGCTTTCCACACATACTCTATCCAGGCAAGTAGTCGTGTATACAATTAGCTTCTTACATCAGACAACAATGCAAGATCTGTTTTCTTTCCAAAAGGTTAATAAATCTTCTTAGTTTGGTGCAAAATCTGATCCTCTGTTCTCTATGCTATCCTATGTTCTTGTTTCAGGGTCTCTTGGAGAACGAGTATCTTGGCACCTCCTTTGCGGTTGGGGTAAGAACAATATCCGGGCTTCAGGCTCTTCGCAGTGCATACGACATCTCTCCCGATAGTAATTCTAAGTGGGAAAATTTATTGGTATTATTCCTTATGGCTGCCGGATATAGAATTCTTGTGTTTCTTTTGCTACATTTCTACGTAGGGAGAAAAAATACACCCATGCTTAGATTTTTCCGATGTAAACGCCACACAAACAATCCATGACGAACGAAGATGGTTACTGTCATGTCAATCTTGTTTATCGATCTATAAGAAAAATAAATTTCGTTCTCAGAACCTAGTACTGTCCAAATTCTTCATTACTAGATGCTAACATAGTAGTACAATGTTGTGATTTGCTAGAGCTAGTGTTAACATTTGAGGGCTGTACAAATTTTCATTTGCCACTGCCACATCTTGTTTGAATCATGCCCTCCAATTCCTTGATGAACTTGTTCATGTTTCTCTCTGAAGACCCATCTGGTGTCCATGCTTCTTTCATCTTCTTCCTCAGCTCCTTGATTCTGTTCCTCATCTCATTATCTGATTTCCCACTCATCAGAAGGGTGACCTTATCTGAAACCTCCTCCTTGGTGATTGGCTTCTTATCACTCAAGTTGATCCCAATCTTCCAGTCATCCACCACTAGTTTCCTATTGGTGAATTGATCTGTCAGCAGAGGATGACACAACATTGGCACTCCACACCAACTGCTTTCCAGAATCGAATTCACACCGCAGTGTGTCAGGACCACTCCTATCGATGGCACCGC
>JAYMTA010002490.1:0-16425 GCA_036897625.1 Pelargonium cotyledonis | reverse complement strand
GATATGGGCCTAGAACATGTTGACAAAAATTTGGGCTTAGAGCTGCCCCTTAATGAAGACTTGGGATCAAAACAATTGGAAGAGACCGGGCCACCTCTTAAAAGTCCAGCTCACTCTCAATTCGCTGTCACTAACCCCCTCCCTCTCTCAAATACTGCAGCTGCCCAGACTTCAAACATAGCGCCTGCGCAGCGTAACAATTCCGGCAGTGGCTCTGTTCCTTCCGTGTCAACTCACTCCGACGGCCTTCGGTTCGTAAACGTCCAGCGTAGAATTCTCCACCCTAAGTCTGTTATTATCTCGGATTCAATCATCTCACCGGCCGACTCTGGTGCCGCAATCTTTGATATTTGCCAACAAGTTGGAGGACGTGTAATTGGTTCGAAAGCGCGTGTTATTGAACAGCTTCGGGATACCGAAGCTGGTAACCGTCCCTGATTCATTCGGTATCGCGCCTGCACCTTGTGATGTGCTTTCTATCTTGGAACATCAGAGGCGCTCAGGCGCAACATAAGAGGGATCGCTTGTGACCCCTCATTCGGGTTTCGAATCCGTGTTTCGTATTGCTACAGGAATCAAAGCTTCAATCATTTGATCGGTTCTCAGTTTCGGGCTTTTGGCAGCTTCGCAAATTCTGTGATGATTATCAAGAGACAAGCCATCATTTGTTTCTGTCTTGTCCGTGGGCTTCAAGCACCGTCCTTCGTATTCAGTACCTAGTTTTATCGCTTGTTTCCTATCTCGATTCTTCTTTGATGTTAGTTTTACTTCTTGGGTGGCCAGTCCCTTAGCCTGTACTTTTCATTGTACTTTTATTTTACAACCTTCGGGTTTATTAATTAAAAGTACTGCTTGCTTATCCAAAAAAAAAAAAAAAAAAAATCATTTATATTTAAAATATAAAATTTGTTAACACATCATCTTAATAATTTATGTATTTCTACTATTTTTTCCTCCTAGGAATATAAATTTGACAAAACATGGAAATTGAAAAAAAGAAAAAGAAAATTATTACCAGTACTATTTTTCAATAGGGACAGATATATATTCATCATTTGATTTTGGTTTTTGTCTCTTCAGAGTAATTATGCTAATTATAGCAATAATAATCAGATTAAGAAATCAGAACAAATAAAGTCTAAGAAAGTGGAGTTCCAAATCATTACCATCATATTGAATATTTTTTCCTCCTCCACAAATAAAAAAAATTCCCCCAATTTCCATATTATAATTTGGAATTGTATTTGGTTGAAACTTGAAAACTCAAATTAAATTTGTCAAAAAATTTGTTTATTCTGTTTACACTTACCAAACCTAATTGAGTGAAGATCTTGGAGTTGACAATAGATCAAGGTCTATATGTATTTTTGGGGTCATTGTTTTATATAAATTAACATTAATTAGATAGTGCCACTGGACCCATACAAAATTAGGTTGTGACCATATAGAAGAGTTGATGAGGTTGGTAGGCTATAAACAGTGAGTCAACTCAGATGTTTTCTTCATCATAACATCTCTAACACTCACCTAGACCTTTTCAAATTATGTCGAACTTATGGGATTAGACCTAAATTTATTTGATCGAACAGAAACAACTTGGGTTATTGTCCACGCTCATCTAGATCAATTGGTTCTCGATGCGGGATTCGGTGAACCCTTTGCAAGTGCCGTGAAGGATGCGTCGTACCAGGATAGCGACTTTCTGGTTAGAGAGGCGCACAAACCCGAAAGATTTGTCGGAGCTATTAGGGTTTCTGGAGACAAAGAAATCCAATACTACAGCATGGCGACGGACTATATTGTTCAGCCAATTCCCAGTCATGTTCATCGGGATATTTTCGAAGTAAAGATCAACTACCTGTGATGACGAAGCAAAGGAGTGCCGGTCGTTGCCAGCGGGGGCTAGAAGCGGCAACGCGGTTTTTCTGCGGGATAGGGTTAGGACCACTTTGGATCCCCTTCAAGTTCGAGCCTCCTTGTCAACGGTATGAGGTGGAATTTGTGAGGTTCGAGCCTCCTTATCAACAGTATGAAGTGAGATTTGTGGGGTGAGTTTTAGGTGACGCTCTTTTTGAGGAGTGAGAAACATTGTTACTTCGAGTGCGGTGAACCTCGTTGATAAAAAAAAATAGTTTGATTGTGATTCCTTCTCTCTAAAAAAAAATTATGTAAACAACTTAGCTGTGCTACTGTTCTTGTCCAAATGAAACCGTTTTTGCGTGGTTTAATTAAGTCCCGTCCACTAATAACAACTTGACTGAAACTCGTTAAACTTTGTTCGAAATGTGTTACTATTGTTAATTATTAGCATCAATATGTTAATATTCTTGTCATTATATTGGAAGGCGGTGATTGATATATACGTAGAGACCAAGATACATACCTCTACAAGCCTCTCTTCTATATCTCTACAAAGATATTTTTGTTCATCATAATGATTTGATTTTCTAGAAGAATATATATATTTACATCTATCAAGAAAGAAATTATAACAAGAAAGGTGGTCCAAGAACAACCTTCAAAAATGGGTTGCTAATTAAATCCATATTGTTCTTGTTCTTCTTTTTTCACTCTCTCTTTTTTAGAACCATTTGAGGCTTGAGGATCACAAAAAATCTGCATTTTAATTGGAACATTTTATGACATTATCATAATTAGTTTTCATATGTTGTTTTGTCCCACAAAGCATTTACATTAGTTGGAGAACCCAGTAATGGGAGCTAGCTAGATAGCCCCATAATATTGATCATTGTATTAATTGGTGGGGCTATTGCTCAAATATAAGGACATTAATGTAGAGTCCATGGTCTAGGCCAATTTTATCTAAGTTGTGTTTCACATTCAAATTCATACGCTGAGATGTTTCAGCGAGAAGTAATATTTGTCATTAATAGGATATGACACATAAAATAATTTATTGATAGCTTGAATGAATCAAAATACATTAGACGTTCAATATATTTTATAAACTGTTTGTACCATGTCAAAATTAATGAGATAGAGGACAATATTTGTCGAGTTATGGGATTGTGCAAGAACAACCAAAAACCTACTGAAATAGCGTCAATCAGTTCGGTCAAACATATGTGTGCTACACGATTGGTTAACCGATCGTGCACAACTTCGGAAGATGTTATTCATTTAAATATAGAGGAATATATGTGGATGGTATATTTGACATCATTTTTGTATTTGCCACTACACAAAAACACTCATTTTACAAGTTTGTGAATGGAGGTGAATGATGATGAAGCTAAACACAAAAATGGACAAGTGAACATGCCACATGGGGCCTCTTGTAAAGGCCCATAACAAAATGGGCCTTGAATTTTCTGTACATGGCCCATTCAAATGTTCCATCATGATGTCTTATGAAAGCTCAACATCAACCTTGACATTCTTTTTATGTAAGGATTTAAGGAGTTTATATTAAATAAGAAATATCAATATAAACTCTAACAAATAAGCATGAAATTCTAAACCTATTGCTAAATCAAACAATCTGACAAATAATTTAGCTAAAATAAAATAAGACTTAACAATGAAGGAAGTACCAAAACCAACACAACCAACTTCTATTTCAGCTAAATGTGACATAACGTCAATATAAACAAAACTAAAGGCATTAAGCGAACACTCTCCTTAAGTCTGTACTGCTTATGAAACCATCACCACCCGAAAACCTATTACCACTCCCCCATCATGTGCATAAATGCACACAAATTGAACT
Organism: Pelargonium cotyledonis; assembly: GCA_036897625.1. Taxonomy (NCBI): domain Eukaryota; kingdom Viridiplantae; phylum Streptophyta; class Magnoliopsida; order Geraniales; family Geraniaceae; genus Pelargonium; species Pelargonium cotyledonis. The sequence continues at coordinate 12,695 of JAYMTA010002490.1, read as the reverse complement.
ATCTGCGACCTAGTCCTCCCGCGGCAGTTCTACCTCATGCCATCTGCATTAGCCCCCTGCTTCCTGGTCACATGCAACCAATCTTTCTGTAGTCGTAACCCTAGAAAAGAAACATTAAAACCCTAAACATCTGCCTTCAAAAGCGGTACTCTCCGACGAGAGAACGATCACCTTCAAGAATCCACTCCTCCCTATTCAGCAACTCCAACGGCTATGGTGCTTGCACTAACAACGAAAAGAGGCTGAGCTCAGGTAATGACAAAATTAAATCAAATAATGTATAATAATCATAGTTTACACAAATGTAAAATAAATATTTAACATGTTTTTTTTAATGAAAATATTTAACATTGTTAACCATAACAATATTCAAATCAAACAATTACATATAATTTTTTTTAAACCATTACATATGGAATCAAACCATACAATATGTAGGTGTCCCAATAAAATTAATGACGAACATAATTAATTAATGTTACCTAACGAAACTGTCTTTATGATTATAAAAAAATTGTCTTTTTCCAAAAATTGTTTTGCCACAAGTGCCAAAATTGAAAAGGTTGTCACTTTAGAGACTTAATTTTCTAATTAGCAATTCAACATTTTGGTATAATTAACGGTTTTCTAAACCTAATATGACAAAATCAAAATGTACGGAAACTTTTTTATGTGGTCACGAGAAGTCCAAACTTTGTATGTTTTTGGTTGAAGCATGGAGATTGATAAATCATACGGAGTATTATATTAATTAATTTGTGTTTAACGCAACTAGCACCGAAACTTGAGGTCTTTGTAATGTAGTTTAACGACAAAATTGTTTAATTAAGTTAATCTATCATTTATGGACAAAATTCGTCATCGCGTTTTTGTAATATAAAATTTAGAGTTTGTTCTTTTCTACATACTATGACATCAAATGCGTAACTATCTATTTTCTAGGTTTATATATTTCATAACGGAATGTTATTATTGAATATAGCGTTGTTTAAATTTTGATGATCAAACACAATTTTCAAAAATTAAGGTATAATATTTGTGACAAATAAATAATAACATCATTGTAAATGAGTGATGATTACTATATAAAGGTTGTGAATAAATCATAACCTCTCTCTATTTATATCTTTGCATAGAAGTAAAAAGTGCAATTAACATAACCCAAGGGATAATGGTGCAGTTGGTAACACAGATTGTGTGAGTGGGAAGAACGTTTGCGTCCGACCCTTCTCAACACATTTTTGGGGAGAGGCTTAAACCTTAACATGTGCCCTCGCCTCGAATGAAGATTAGTCTGTATATGGTTAAAAGACTTAAAAGTGTCTATCGCAAAAGTACGAGCTTGCTCAGAAACTTCATGGTTTAACAAAAATAAAAAAGTGCAATGAACATTGATAGTGCCAGACAAGAGCAAAAGTTACATGAAATGAAACTCCCTTCTTTTGTTCATTTTTCTAAAGAAGTTCACACAAAGATTCTACCTATTTTCATGGAAATATATTGTGTTCATATTGAGTTTCTCAAATTGGATTTTTCTATTTTTCAAGTTTCTCTCCCATGTTTCATGTACAAATGGTACATACTCAAGTACCACTAGTCTTCGAACAAGCACTTGAATTGAATAAAGTTGTTTTCTCAAGTTTAAAATCTTAATTTTGAGACTTGATATGCATTTTTAATATTAGAGTTTGTGTAAAATAGATTCGATCAAAAACTTGATTTTGTTTTTGGGAGAAGGTTTTAATAAAGAATAGTTTTTAAAAGAATACTTACTTTTAAATTAGATAAAGATGAGAAAGCGCGTAAAAGTGAGTGAACAAATAATTAATATTTTCAAAACCCAACTTTCAATGGCTCTTAGCACGTGATAGATAAACTCTTATATAAGTTATCATATAAAGTTAAACTTTCTTATTGAATTGAGTGTCAAACAATTATATTAAATAGTAACTAATTTCATATATAAAAAAAAATAAATGAGAGTTAGCTCTAATGCATAAATTCACATGCGTGCAATAACGTCAAAATTTCAAATTCGTACATCAATACGCACTTATAAAAAACTTATTAAAGACCATTTAAACAAACCATTGTATTATAATGTTGAACTTCATGTTAAATGAGTGTCATCGGTCTATTATATTAAATCATATTAAATTTCACACACATCAGCTTCAAAATAAACATTATTAAGCTACTCCATCATGTCAAAACAATAGTCCACCGATTTTTAGCTTTAGTCATTTTAACAACATTTCGACCGAAATGAAATCGGGTTAGTTTTAAAAGTTCAAATTTAGGAATAAAAATGTGCCGACAAATTTTTTTTCCTTTATTGGTAGATGTTGATTTTGTTTACACAAAATTTGATAATTTGTTTCACTTTCTGCGCCATGAAACCTTCATTAAAGCTCCATTGTTTCTTGCTTTTTTTACCATATTGATAAACATTACACCACTTTCTCAAAAAATTTAGCAAGATACGTCAGCTTCAAGTATATTTGATTCATGCAAGTTTCTATTTATTTTTCACTGAAAAATATAGGAAAGTTTTGCTTATCGCGTACGCTAATCAACCACTACAAGAAATTAGCTTATCAGCGACAGAATTTTCCGTCGTTGATCAACCAATTTTCGTAGCTGATATGGTTCAGCGACGGATTCAAATCCATCGCTGATTTCATAGTCGCTGACAGCTAATGTGAAAGACATGCACGTAATTAAGGTTGACAAGTTGGATTCAAACCCACAAACACCCAAAACTTGATCCACATCTGTTCGTGTTTAGATGTGTACATAAAATAAGCATTACTAGAGTTGAAACTTTAGATTTGAACTCGAGGCCACATAAAACTTGTTCTACATTATTTTTTGTAGCTACCTATTCCTATTGTACAAAGAGACCTGATCAACTTTTTGGTCAAGCCAAATAAGATAAATCAACACAACATAGGCATATTTTACACGTAACACTCAACTCACAACTGCTTTACAACCAATAATTTAAAGTGTCACTTCTACCACACGACCAATATTTTTGGTATGAGTCTTCCTTTAGAAAAATGCGTATCGGATAAAACTACACACTTCGCATTAACTAGTAAATCACAACTTGAAATCAACAACTTAAGCAAATCCAAAATTCGATCAATTTGAGCTCGAAACTATTAATTAGAACCCGAGAAAGCTCGACTCAAAACCCGAATTACAACGTCCACACGAAATGTACGTAGACGAACAAGTCATCTTTCTTCTTTAGAGTGCCGTAACTGCTGTTCCGTACGGAAATCATGCGAGGAACGAGAAAAACATTGTACTTTTCAAAAACATTGGACACGTGTGTGGTCAATCTTAGAGGTCGGCGCGTTCGCTAATGCACTTCCTAAGAAGTTGGACACGTGTCCAAAATCAATTGGTCCGATAAAATTAATCTCCGTATGAGTCACTATCTGAACCCGGTATGATCAAATCTGGACTCTTGATTTCATTGACATTGTTCTAAGATTATTTGACTCAGTTTGATTTGGCCAATCAGAAAGCGCCACGCACGACTTCTAGATGAGATTGCCACTTCAGTCTACTTGGTTACATTAACTATTGCAATCACTGTATTAACAAATACATCACAGTTAATGATTTTTTTTTTTTTTGGAAAGTTCACAGTTATTGTTGTTAGGTGCTTTGGAGGTGGTCTCGAAGTTACGTGGATCTAGTCCGGACTCGAATCATGTTGGCCTCCTAATTATTACAATTTCACTACAAAAGGAATTACAAATTGTGACGGAAAATATGTGACACAATCTTTCATCACAGTTCTTGTGATATATATTTTCTGTCACAAATACACATTTGTGACATAAATTTCTGTCACAATCATATGTGACAACCCAAATAATGACAGAAGTATTATGTCACAGTTCCGTCACAGATTACATTTTGTGACCAAAATTTACAAATCTGTGACAAAATGTCAAAAATATCTGATACAGATTGTTCTTTTTTTTTGCGTTTTTTTATTATGTTGATTGTCGTTTTGTTTATAGATCTGCAAACGGTGTTGCTCATGCATTAGTTATGCATGCTATTTCTTTGTCAGGTCCGTTCAATTGGGATGGATGTTATCCCAGATGTTGCTTGTAATGCGTTGATGGCGGACTCTTTGATTAATTTTATCGGTTATATTTCCTTAAAAAAAAACTAAGAAAGAACACTATTAACAAAATCATGGAGTATGTTTTAGTTGAAAATTATAGAACAATTAATTAATTATTAATTATTTATAAATTATTGTCACTCTGTCAACGTCCGTAGCTCAACAAGTACAACTGCTGAGAAACCCACCTAGATTTTGACCAAATTAAATTAATTATTATTAAGCTGAATATAATTATCACTAACCTTTTTATTAAATATAGAAAATCATGATTAATAACATTATACTAGTATGGTTTAAAATGACCTCCCAAAACACCCAATAGCCAACAATATTTTCATTTATTCCTAGAAATCATCAATCTCTCAAATTAATTTATTGATGGTCTTTTTCTATATTTTTTTCAAGCTTAAAATTACAAAACACTATTTAACAATAAAAATAAAGATATGCTCCAAACAAAATTTGACAAGAAATCAGGACAATTAATAGTGCGGGTGGCAGTCTTACACGTGCCGATTTGAAAAACACTCTTATCGGATGATTTTTTTTTACAATTTAACGCATTTTTTCACTTAATGAAATATAATAAAAAACTTGAATTGTGAAATTCTTATATTGTTCATATGCGATTCATGTACATAAATAGATAACTGTAATCGGCGCCTGTGCAAGATTTAATACATACGCATGATGAGTTTTATTAATACGCTTCAAAATAATGTAAAGCTGGTATTTTCTTTAAATACACTAATAAAATCTAATTATCAGTTTAGATCAATATGTAAGTTCACTGGGATTTGAAAAAATCTTTCATACGCGTGTACCCGAAACTGCATGTAAAAATTTACTCATTCGTGCCCGATTAGACGACAACAATGGATTCAACGAGCACTTACCGTAGATATATTTTATTTTCACTTTTATGATTTTTTCAAAGATAAAGTGACTCGACCAATCAAATTAGCCATGGTATTTAATTAGTTAAATATTGAAAATTAGTAGTACAAATGGATGGTACTAAATTGCCAATAAATAAGTGTCCATTTGTTCCGTATTGTTCTTGTCCTTAGCACTCCTCAGTGCCAGAGGCTCTACAAACCCAAAAAAAAAAATCACCATTTTTGATTCCCAGAACACGATCGAGCACCCAAATTCACTATCAGAGCATCCCAAGAATCTTCTCGTCAAAACCCAGATCCTGATCAGCGTCAATTTCACCAACAATCTCTCAGACCCATTTCGTCGAACACCTTAAGCGCAACACCAAACCATGCCAAAAACAAGAGGCTTTCAGGTTGGCCGGAGGCTGGTCAGGGCCTTCAAGCGGTTCATTCATCGCCCGAGGAGGCTCGCGAGGTACCGATTATGCGATCGGTCGGTTTCGAATTCGAACCCAATTGCCAAAATCGTGTCTTTGGCTCGCGATCTCCGGCGTGGAGCCAGGAGGCTCTGCTCCCGGCGATGGGAGAGGTCCGGGTACGAGCTGGTCGAGGCGAAACAGGTGGAGGTTCCGAAGGGTCATTTGGCGGTGTACGTCGGCGAATCCGACGACGACGCCCACCGGATCTTGGTTCCGGTGATCTACTTCAACCACCCTCTGTTCGGAGAGCTGTTGAAGGAGGCGGAGAGGGTGTACGGGTTTGATCATCCCGGCGGGATCACGATTCCGTGCGGAGTCTCGGAGTTCGAGAAGGTGAAGATGACGATCGCCGCCGGAGATGGGCTTCGCCGGCGGGAGAAGGGGAGGGGTCGACTCTGGTGATTGAGAGAAGAGAATGGGTCTAGAGATTGATTGTAGGATAACGGTCAATTTTCATGACCATTTCATGGATTTGATCGGTCGTTTTTTTTTTCTTCTTCTTTGATGAAATTGAATGTCCAAAGTTAGAATTTTGGCTAAACAAACATTCCCCTATAAATGTGTATATATCTATTTTGCTTTATTTTCAAGTTGACAATCGAGATTTACATCTGCAAACCGAATCTATGTGAAACTCAATACACATATTTATAAACTCTAGTCATTTGCATATAGCATACGATTTTTTTGGTTTTGGTTGTGTGAAATAGCTGGTGATCATAACGGTAAAATAAATATTTGAAAAAAAATATAATTTGTCGTTGTTCACAAATTACGGGTTCAAGTCTTAATAAATAAAATCGAGATATATATGTTTCCAATTATTAATAAGATTTATTTCCATGCCAAGTATATGTTAATATATTCATAGTCTAATTAAATAATGTTAGCTCAGTAAACTTCTATAATATACTATTAATTTTGACTCCTAAAATATGTTTAGTGTGAACATCCCATTATACTTATAAAAAAAATTTAGTAGCTTCTTGGTCCATTTACATGAGATGATAATTAAGACAATAATCATCATCATAATAATAGTATAATGCTAAAATAATTTGACTTTTTTAAGTATACGTTTCTTTCTAGGTTGCTTGAACAACTAAAGCATTTAATCCAAACAATAAAACAGAACACCATGATGTGATATGCTAATGTTAAGAAGGTACAATGAAACAAGAAGTCTATTTAACATGCATTTTTCATCAATAAATGTAATTAATTCGTGAATAAGTCAATTCTATTATTTTTTATAACGATGCAGAAGTAGTTCCAATTTGATCTATTTTTTTACTACTAAGTACTTGTAAATCGGTCGATAAATTTATGAAGCAAGGGCAGGGTGGGTTGTGCGTGACTCGGATGGCTGGTGAAGGGGAGGGGGCCGGAGAGCTTGGCCGGTGATTGTTGATGTGAGAATGGCGGAGGCAATTGCTATTCGTGAAGCCATTCGATGGGTATGGGATAGAGGATGACGGGATATTGATGTAGAATTTGACGCATTGTGTGTAATCCAAGATTTGTAGACCGAACGAGAGGTTGATGCTAGTGCCTTTGGTTTGATTGTTTCATAAATATGCAGTTTAGTTGCCCAATTTGATAGAGTAGAGTTTGTTTTTTCTTACCGGTCTGCAAACCGAGTTGCTGATGCTTTAGCTAGGTTCTCATAAAATTTGTTTGACTTGTCATGGTGGATTGGGTGTCAATGCATGTCCATGCTTTTACCTTTGTCACAACTGTATCTTTAATTGAATATAAAGAAAATTTCGTTCAATTTTTTTATTTATGAAAGCATACAAATAATTTTATGTACGAAAAATATAAATAAAACACGTGCACGGTCTGTACGTACGTCAATTATGTTATGTTAATGAATTTATCTTTCTCTTTCCTTACCTTTTATTCATTTAAATATTATAAACCTAGAAAAAATATGTACAATGCCATCAAATTCTTCCAATTTCAATATTAATTATTCATATTCTTCCATTTTGCTAAGCTCATAAACTTCTCCATCGCTCCATATCTCACATTTCATGTCATGTATATTAATTATTATTATTATAAGTGGAAGCGTAAAGAAAGAGCCATCGTCTACTTTCAACAGTGTATTGACTGATTGCAAAGTTTCTTAAAATCAATCTAAAATTTAGAAAATAATCAAGAAACAATATGTGCACTATAAAAATAGTTGACAATTCAACGTTTAGACATTTTTTACATGTCCCGAAAAAATTATTGGGTATATGAACCCACAAACAGATGCATCATAAATTGAGTTTCGAGTCTAGATTATTTGATATATTCAAATTTTCTTCGATTTGCGAGCAAATCTTTAAGGAAAAATATGTTAACCTAATGTTCTTTTGTTTATAGTTATTTTTAAATTACGGATCGAGTCTTCGATTGCTCATAAATTCATATAAAAAAAAAATCAATCTTATTCTACAATTTGGTAGAGGTTACTATCTATCTATTGATGATTCTTGGCACCATCCAATATCTATCAAAGAAGCAGTCATTTAGACTTTGGCTTATTGGTATTTGGTCCCCAACACCTCTTTATGAAACTTGAAAACACAAAAGTTGAAAAAAAAATATTTATTTTCTTATATCTAAAAATTGAATGTTTATGTTTTCAAAAAAAAAAAATTGAATGTTTATTGTTGAAAATTTTAAATCAAAGATAATTCATTTTTATATGTTTTTTTTCTCTAACCTGCTCAATATAGTTGTAGCAACATAATTTTATAAATATTATTAATAATTAATGTAAAGTATAAGAAAAACATTCTTTTATAAATGATTTTTTTATATGAAAAGAAGACATCCATTTTGACAAAAACAAATTAATTTTTGGAGATGACTAAAATAACCGGTCGATATAATTAAAGAATAACAACTTTAAAAAATAAAATGGTCCAAACCTTCATAAATATGGAAAAAAAAAATCACAATCATAAAGTTATTAATAGAGACTTGTTGAATATAAAAGATAAAGATTATTATAATTGTGGTTTATAATTAGATTCAAATGAACAACTTGGATATAATATCTTCACCATTATATGGATTTTTGGCCATAAATTTATTGAATTGTCGTGTTGTGATTTAATTAAGTCACTAATAAAATAATTGACGCGTCATATTGTTTATTAAAAACATTATTGTGCACAGCTAGCTAAATCAGATATTTGGGCTTGGCAAAGAATTGGGCTTATAGCCTTTACAAGTATCCAACTATCCATCAAGCTGCTGGGCTGGAGCTCAATTACCCTTAATTTTCTCTATAACTCATATGCTACCAACTTCTGACTCGAACCCGCGGCTTAGGGTTTAGATTAGATCGAGCAAATCTTAACTAACCGAGACATGCATCTTCACAAATTAATTGGACTCACATTGAACCGGGTCAGACAATCTACAATTTCATGACGAATTCACACATTTTGCTAATCAAGACCTACATTATCCATGAGAATCTTGTTGACCTCGAGTAGTCACATCAAGGTAAATCGCACCGCACACCCCAGTTAGAGGTGACAATTTAAACTTACTGCCACCCAAAATCCAATGAGTGGGACACCAACAACCTTAAAAACATGTAACTAAACTTCCTTTCATTTCAAGTTCCTAACATTATAATTTACATAAGTAGATGTTTACAAACATCATATATATGTTTTGTATGGTGCACCATTTATGCACTATAGCCTTTGTTTGATGGATGCCACTCTCCATAATCATAGCCAGTGCATGCAGCCATGGAAGCTTCTTCCATAGAAGTCTCCGAAATTCCACTGTTGCATATGTTCGCGAAGGCTCGCATATGTTTCATGCCATATTGGGTTAGCGATCCACAATGCTTCTCAAATGACCTCACCTATGATAAACAAGTAAAAGACTCAATTTGATTCATCAACACAAAATAGGTTCTTGAGCATTCGTGTTTCAACCCAGTTTAATTTATCTTACCATTGATTTCAAGCACCCCCAATCATCGACAAGCGGCAAGCCGGAGGCTCTAACCGAGCTAAGAACTGAAGAGCCTCTTTCAGGTCCATACAAAATCAATCCGATCAATTTAATGCTCCCATCCAAGTGAACCCTATGCCTTGTCATCTCCGTGATCTCCTTGAGAATCTCCGCCTTGTTTCCGGATCCATCTTCAGCTTTCTTGTACTGCAAGCAAAACCGAATGAACTGAACGTTCAACAACTACAATAACATGAACTCAACAACAATGAGTTCGGGTTTCTCCCTATGAAAACCCACCTTGTGCCACAAATGGAGAAGGTCCGCGTCTCTTTGATTAACAACTCCCATTGGGGAGTCATCGAACAGAATTTTGTTTGGCGGCAAGTTGACTGTGGCGGGATCAAAACCGTGATAGTGAAAGAGCCTCTCGGCTTTGATACTTGTGTTACCATACTCCATCACATGAGAACCACCATTGTAGTTGTTGTTGTTAGAGGTTCTTTCCTTAACCTACGCACAAACATAGTCGAGTTAACGTTGTACATACATTAACTATCGGTATAAATACATAGGAAGATGAAAGTATGTTTACTTACTGTCTGATATTGTTGTTCAACTGTTTCTCTCTTCAAATTGTGAGTCTCACTGCAAGAACAGAGTAGAACATTAGCTTATGTAACAATATAAGCAACATTGTAGAACATTTGCAAATGTAACAATGTACACCGAATCACTGATGATTTCTAATTTTCAGGTGTGAAGCAACACTACAAAGCATTAGCTACTGATGTAACAACGTATACCAAAAACTTGAGACTTTTTCGTGTGTGAAGCGAAGCCACGTACCTGTCTTCCATCCAAGCAACACTATACAAATCTCCCAAACACGTTATGTACTCGGGAGGTGGCGAAGGAACCATCCCGGGACAGTAAGTTCCCCAACTACTCTCTTGTGCATTTGAAGCTGTAGTCACATAAATGTCGAGATCTTGAGGCATTATGCCTTCGAAAACGCTTCCACTCTCACAAGCTTCTATGTATATAACCTGCGTAGATTGAGAAAATTACACAATGCCGGACAAGACTTTACAAAATACAAAGAAAATAAGAGAAGAGAGGGTCGTTATATTACCATATCTTTGTAGCTCTTCAATGCATGTTTTTTCTTCAAAACTTCAATAAGATCCATAGCGTAAATATAAGGCATATTCGGCATCCCTGTATATGCAAAAGATCATATGTGACATGTCAATCAAGAAGGCATTTTAAAATAATTACTTTTTATATTCAAGACGAATACAGAACACTTATATTATGTTTAGCTAAATCAAGTTGCTTTGCAGCATAAAAGATCACAAACAACTAAAATAGAACAAAGATTTGTAGTGATGAACTCACCAAGAACTCCGGGACCTCCATGATCAGAATAGTACAAGAAAATCCGGTCATTAGGCTTGCTGTCCACAACCTTCCCACTACCGCCTTTTACGGCACTCTTGTCACCAAGAAGCACTGCATACAAATTCTCTGCGGTAACATACTCCCCCGTGTAATCCTGTCAATGATCACATTACATTAGAATGAATCCGCATTCAATTTGACACTTGGCCCAAAGATAACAGTTTAACCAATAACATTTTTGCGGGAGCAAGGGGAGTAAAATAGACGTATGAACTCACACATTTTTCACCTAAAACCCGAAACCCGCACCTCTTTTAGTTTGAGTTTAGATTAGCTATTTCCAATCCTAACATGAAAAAATATGATCACCCAACCCCAAACCCCGAATAGTCAGCTTTATTCGAGTCATTTTCACTAAAGGTAATCAAATAAGCTTTACTAATTAATGAATTACATAGAAAATGACATGTTTATCATCTTGTACAAAACACCAAAAATCATAGAAAATTACCTAATTAACCAAGCAAGCAATAATTGACACCACAAGTGATGTGCAACTATCAATAAATTTTACAGTATGCTTTTCATAAAGTAATAAACAATAGAGAATTGTGAAGTGGACGTCTCTATCACTTGACACCAAATATGTTGAACCAATTGATTCCAACCACAATTTCTTTGTAGTCAAGCATTAATTTAAGAGAGTCCAAAAAGAATCCTAAAATTTCAAACATTAACAACAAATGTAAGTTACATAGGGTGGAACAAATCAATGTCACTCCACAAAAACAAAACAACAATTTTATTGTATAAACATTGTTTATACATGATGTGAGATCATAACCGATTTAATAATATTATTAGTTTTACTACCAAAACCACTCTTGCATATCATATGTTATGAGAGCTTACGACCTTAACCCAAATACATCAACTAAATTTTGGGTTGAATAAGATTACATATCTTGGTGCGGGTCGTGTCTCAAACATAACATAAACGACCAAAACCCGAATCCCGTTATGTGTAATACAAGAAAACTGAAGATCATAAATAAAATGAATATGTTTGGCGTCGAAATAAGAATTAGATATATACCTTGGGGACACCAGCATAAACATCATCACCTTGTGGGTGGTTGATGATGACACCATGTCTAGGGTTAAGCTCATTGTTTGCAATGTCATCATACATAAACACCACTATGTTCTCATCTTTCAACCCTCCTTTTTTCAATACTTGATAAGCATGACAAACATCAGCCTGCACCACCACCAACAATAACAAAAATGAGAGTGACACCTCGTTAATTATGATCTTACCGCTACATAAACATAACGTCTATGATCACACCGAGTCCAAGAATTAAGAATGACACACCGAGTCCAAGAATTAAGAATGACGAATCTCATATAAAAGATACTCAATTAATAGTAAAAATTCAATAATTTTTAAGAACTACGGAATCTCAACATAGAGTTGGTGGACTTATTATGAATTCGATATAGGTTTAATTATTAATTCAATTCAACTATTGGTAAAATTAGCATACTAAGAACTTTTAAAATATTAGATAGGGTAATGCAAAATCTAGTGTAACAAATAAATAAAAAAAATTAAAATATACGAGTAAATACAAAATGTAACAAACAACTAAAAAAAATGTGGGCAATATTAAAAAAAAATAAGTCCACTTATTCGGTTTAAATGTAAAACAAAATCTAAACTAATAAACCAAATTAAGAGTTAAATTTAAAATATTACAGTATAATGTAAAATATAATGTAACAAATATATATATA